>SCDZ01000828.1:0-34715 GCA_004143845.1 Drosophila lacertosa | reverse complement strand
GGGGCAGGGGCATGTTCGGCAGTTACCTGCCTCAATGTTTGCCTTATTTGCGTTCAATAAATATTTGCTTTATTGGTGCGCACATTTTCTCATTCCACGGCCGCTTAAGGCGCACTTCCGTTATTAATTTTTGGCCACGGAAATATTAAATTACCAACGTTTCGTTTCGGTTTTCGCAGGCACGCAGATATGCTGCAACAGAATGCCACCTGTGGCTACGATAGCCGAACCGACAACCACGCTCCACACGCGGACAGCTGGCCAGAGGAGGTGGAGCAAATCTCACTGCCACAGCGCTGGGATGGTGGTGAATTCCAGAGCGTGTTGAGACGCAAGCGACGACAGGCGGACGAGAGCCAGCTTATACGCGGTCCGTACAATGCCAACAAGCATTCCAGCTATGTGGAGCTCATCATTGTGGTGGACAACAAGGTGTACAAGCACTTTGGGGAGAGCGCCAAGCGCGTGCATCAGCACTGCAAGGATCTGGCGAACATTGTGAATGCCGTAAGTAGCCCAAAATAATGGCAGCTGACCTAACTGAACCGATTGCTAATCATTTTATCTTGCAGCTCTACATGCCGCTGAACATCTTTGTGGCGCTCGTTGGAGTCGTCATTTGGAATGAATCGAACGAGATTGAATTCTCCACCGACGGCGACAAGACGCTGCATAGCTTTCTCAACTATCGCAGCAAGAAGCTGGTCGTGGAGCATCCCAACGACAATGCCCAGCTGCTAACCAAGGAGACGTTCGCGGGTGGCGTTGTGGGCAAGGCGCTGAAGGGACCCATTTGCACATACGAGTTCTCTGGCGGCGTCAGCATGCAGCACAGCCAGGTGCTGGCCGTGGTGGCCACCACAATGGCACACGAAATGGGCCACAACTTTGGCATGGAGCATGACTCCAATGACTGCAACTGTCCGGACGAGAAGTGCGTAATGGCCGCCAGCAGCACCGCCGTAGTGCCGGTGCACTGGAGCAGCTGCAGCATCGATCAGCTGACGATTGCCTTCTCGCGCGGCATGAACTACTGTCTGCGCAACAAGCCGACGCGTCTGTTTGACTCGCCGCAGTGCGGCAACGGTTTCGTCGAGCCCGGCGAGCAGTGCGACTGTGGATTGCCCGCGCACTGCGAGAACAGCTGCTGCAATCCGCATACGTGCATGCTGCACAGCAACGCCTCCTGCGCCACCGGCGAGTGCTGCGATCTGAACACCTGCCGGCCCAAGATGGCTGGCAGCTCATGCCGCCCGCAGGATAACGAGTGCGATCTGCCGGAGTTCTGTACTGGCGAGTCCGAATACTGTCCGGCAGATGTATTCCGACGCGACACGGAGCCCTGCAACAACAACCAGGCGTACTGCTTCCTGGGCTCCTGCCGATCCCATAGCAATCAGTGCCGCATCCTGTGGGGCCCGACGGGCGAAAAGTCTGAGCCCTGTTACGATAAGAACACGGAGGGCAGCCGCATGGGCAACTGTGGCTACTATCGCTTCAACAAAACGTACTTCAAGTGCCAGCCGGAGAACGTCCAATGTGGCATGCTGCACTGCAACCACCTTAACGAACGTCTTGAGTTTGGCATGGAGTCTGCGGCGGTGCTATCCCATTCCTATGTGAATCACAAGCGCAAGATTATCGCCTGCCGCACAGCGCTGGTCGATCTTGGCCTGCAAACCGTCGATCCCGGGCTGGTGCCCAACGGCGCCAAGTGCGGCGATGAACGCATGTGCGTCGATCAGCGTTGTCTGGCCGTGCAGTATGTACGGGAGATGGGCATGGGTCCGCCCTGTCCGGGCGACTGCAACGACAAGGGCGTTTGCAATAGTCGCGGCCATTGTCACTGTGAGGTGGGCTTCGGCGGCGAGACGTGCGGCAAGCCAGGTCCAGGCGGCTCCGTGGACAGCGGACCAGCCACAAATCCAAGCGGTAAAAAATATAACTTGACCGCAGCTTTAATTTTTATTGTTCTCTAACATTTTGTGGTTTGCAGGTGCTCTAAGTGTGCAGCGATTCTTGTGCATTCTATTCTTCCTGGTTGCGCCATTTCTGGTCATCATCTGTATGGCCTATCATTGTGTGTATCGGAAGAACAAGCTATTCGGAAATGGAAAACTCGCTGAGAATATGTATGTATCCACGTCCACATCTACCAGCAGCAGAAACAGCAGCAGCAGCAGCAGCGGCGGCATTAGTAACGTCTGTTGTGCGTCTGCTAGCTCGCCCACAACCACTTGTTGTTCGTCTGCACCAGCACCACTACCACCACTACCACTACCACCTTTACCAATGCACGCATCAAAACTACCACAATCACAATCACAAACTCACACTGTTAACACACAAACTAACACTGCAAGCACCACTGCAACAATTACTAACATACACGCCACCCTGCCGCGCCTCAAGTCCAATCCCGGCACGCTCGCTGCAGTGCAACCGCCTGCGATGCCCAAGAGCCACAGTAACTACGAGGTGCAGCAGGCGACTCTCTTGCGGCGCAAACTGTCTGCCACACAGCTGACTGTGGTGCCAGCAGCAACGCCGCCGCCGGTGCCACCGCACAGAAACATCAGCACCAGCAACAACAATAACAATAACAATAACAATATTAACAACGAGTGCAAATCAAAAACACAAATGCGGCGCAGGCTGGACATCACCGCGCCGCGTTTGCATGCCACCACAAATCCATTGGCGCTCACCGAGGGCGCCCAGTTCATACAGAGCGACCCCGCGAGGTGTGCCAAAAACTAACAATTACAATTGCAATAACAGTTACAAAACAAGCACAATTACACTGCCAAAATTAATTGCATGCTTTGTGTGTGTTCCTTTACTAAACAACTTTCCGATCCTCTTTTTCACTTGTGTTCACCTCTCACTTACTTTAATCAATTTTGTGTCTTTCCTAATTTAAGTTAATTTTTAATTACACATTTTTAATAAAATGTTTTGCTTTTACATATTTTTATGTTTTGGTGTTGGACTTGTTTGCTTATTATTATTATTATTTTTAAAGTTAGTGTATTTATATTCAATTGCATATTTCAATATTTATATTTGTTTGCTTAATTGATTTTAGTTTGTGAAGCTCTTAAGTTATTTTAAACTAGCTGTTAATTTACTAGCAAATGGGCCGCACTGGCTCTTCCTGCCCTCTTGTAAGTCGCTGTTAACCGCATGTGAACAACCTGCGCATGTTAACTGCATTCTGTTAACTTTCTTTAGCTATCGGTGTTGGTTTTTACTGTTGCCTGCTACTTTGAACTTTGCACGACTTTCTTTTGGTATGTTACAAGACCACAATTTATATGTTTATATGTTTTTTTTAAGTTTTATACCCAAAAAGCTTTGCTTTAATCATTCTGTTATGTCTTTGCAGCTTGAAAGCAGCCAATGCCCACAAACAGCCCACAGGGCGCTCCAATCAAAATGGCAGCGGGCCACCCGCCGGCGGTGCCAACGGACTGCCAAAGTCGACGCCCAGCAGCACGGACGACATGAACTCGGCGCTGCTGAAGTCGCCCAGCGATTCGAGCGAGGCAGCCGCAGCCGCAGCGGGCAACTCGGTGGGCATGTTTGGCAAGTTCAAGGGCTTCACGTTGCGTCCGCTGAACAACACCAGCTCGCCGGCGAGCAATTACAGCGGACCCAACGTGGCCTTCGTGCAGCCCACGGTGCAGCAGGACAGCAACGGAGTGCCACAGCGCGTGGCCCCACCGCCACCATTGGCCAAGGCAGCCGAGCAGGATGCCACAAAGACAAGCAACACATTGCCGCGCGCAGCGCCCGCATTGCCGCCACCCAATCCCGGCTCCACGGCACGTCCCATTATATCCAAGCCCAAACTAGACTCCAGCACGCTGACCATGGTGCCGCTGAAGGGCGGCGATGAGGATCTTTCGCCCACGCGTTCGGCACCTGCACCGCCCGTACCGCTGCACACCGATCCCAAGCTGAACGTCAAGCGCGACGGCACCATTCGCCGCCTCGCCTCGTTCCTGAAGAAGGAGGAGAAGGCGCCGCTCAAGGAGAAGACCTACATCGATCGCGAGCGTTTGCGCACGCTGGAGATATCCGCACCGATGCCGGTGCCGCTACCGCTGCAAACCGAGTCGTCCAACTCGGACTCGGAGACTACGCCACGCGAAGAGGAGACCAAGAACTTGGTGAAGCGTACACAATCCATGCGCTCGCCCACCAAAAAGACCCAAGTGCAGACATTCGGCTCCATGCGCTCGCCGCCTGGCGCGGCCCGTCCCAAGAGCACGGTTAATACGGTGGCCGTCGCTGCCGGCGGCTCCCGACCCAAGTCACCGCCGCCGCGTCCACCGCCGGTGATCAAGAAAACCAACTCGACCACCTCGTCGGGCTACCAGCTGCCGGTGGCCACCGCTCAGACGACCGCGGCGAATACCTACGACGACTGCGAGTGCGTCGAGGGGCCAGCGAACGCCTCGAACGATGCCATCTACTCGGTCATCGATGAGATACCACCGGCGGCGCAGACACTCAAGCGCAGCGATCTGGTGGCCCGCCTGGCCAGCAATGTCAACAGCAACGACATGGGTCTGCTGGGCGAGATTGTCAACGAGTTCGAGAAACTCAATGGCGGCGATTCCATCTACTCGGGCAAAGCCAACACGCCAGCCACCCCGGACGCGGCCGAAGCGGAGGAGACGACCGTAGCGCCACGAAGTCCACAGCGTCCGGCACCGCCAAAGCCGGCGGGCAGCAACAGGAACAGCAGCGCCGGCAGCGCAGAGGATAAGCCGGCAGTGACGCCCACATATCTGCGTGCACCGCCCATCAATGCGCCAGTGGCGCGTGTGGCGCCCACGCGCTCGGACATCTCGCCCTCGCGCGCCTTTTCCAGCTTCAAGCCGGCGCCAGCTGCAGCAACAGCAGCCGCAGCAGCAACGGCAACCAACAGCGGCAGCGGCAACAATAGCAAAGCATCTGCAGCTCCGGCTACGCAGGTGGCGCGTGGCAGTGGAGCAGCGCGTCCGAAGTCCTTCACCAAAGCCGCTAAGGCAATGCCCAATGGCGTGGCAAGCACGCCCTCGGCCACCATACAAAAGCCCAAGCCGCTGTCGGCCAAGCCGTCGTTTAGCGGCGGACTGGCGAAGCGGGCGCCGGGCGGTGCGACGCCCACGCCGCCCACAGTGAAGGCGACATCGAGCATTGCGTCGATGGCGCAGCGATTCGAGCAGCGAAAGTAGTTAAAGCGAGCCACAACATATGACTTTGTATATTGTAAGTTAGGTTAGATACGATCAAATTTTATTTGGCACTGATTACAGAGACATAAACGACGCCGGCGCCGCGCACGTCGTTGATATCCATTCCTTTATTGATGTCCCCTTTAGCTAGAGCTAAGGCGCTGCTTACTTTACGTGCTTTTTAGTATCTCAATTATTTAACTTAAGCTAATTTTACGAACTTGTAATGATATGTAGTTATATTGTGTGCGTACTCATATTTATATGTATGTTTTACTGTTTATATATCTGAAAATGATATTTGCTTTTGTAAATAAAAACCAAAGAAGTCAAATTGTCACAAAAAAAAAACAAATTTAATAATATACAAATTAATGCGAAATAGTTCATGGTACTCTTGAAATAGTTCATGGTACTCTTAAATGTATGTTAAATTGTTGTACAGTTGTAAAGCGCTCTAGCAATATTTTAAAACTAATAAAGATCAATTAATTCGATATAATTAGATTTTATAATTAACTGCTATTCCAAAAAGTTTTCAATTGCCATTTAAATTATGACGGCTGGGCAGCACTTTAGAGTATAAATAAATTCGCCGCACCTCCTCTTTGCTGTATTAGTGATGGTATATCGATATATTTATATCGTTTGTAAACATTATCTCTATAAATGAAATGCTGTGATATCGATAGCAGTAACTGAAATGAGCGCAAAAAGGGTAAACAATTTTAATATCAATAAATAAAATTATTAAATACGAATCTAATGCACAGAAACCATGGGCGAAATCTGCCTTCAGTGAGTTAAATGCCACAACAAAAGCCAGCCCTAATGCGGTGCCCATGAAGCGCACACGAAGCGCAAGTGCCGCAGCAGCAACAGCTGCAGACTTAAAAAACAAAAATACGGAATCAACGCCTAAAAAGGAAACTTTCGTGGATTTGACAATCAATGACAATAATGAGGAGGATCGTGACGACAACGAAGTGTCGCCGGCGACAGTCAGCGAGAATTGGATGGAAAGTTTTGTGCCCAGCACGAGTGACGACCTGGCTGTGCACCCGAAGAAGGTGGGCGAAGTGCGCAACTGGTTGCTGCATTGCGAGGCGATGCGTAAAAAGTTTCCTGCTCAGATTTGTCTGCTAACCGGACCTTCTGGCTCTGGCAAAACAGCCACGCTGCGTTTATTGGCGCACGAGTTTGGCTACGGGCTGCAGGAATGGATCAATCCCGTCGACTGTGAGGAAATCAATACTTTAGGCGATCAACCCAGAGATGGCACCTACATGGGTTCACAGCTGCTGGCCTTCAAAAGCTTTCTGTTGCGCGCCTCACGCTACAAGTCGCTGCTGTCGACTCACAACAAATGTCTGTTGCTGGTTGAAGATTTTCCCAATGCACTGTTGAAGGATGGAGCAGCTACCTTTGAAGAACTGCTTAGGCAAGTCATATTAAAACTATATTACCTCACTCCATTATAACTCTAATATCTAATAGCGAGTATGCTGAATATGGTAAATCGCCGCTGATCTTCATTGTGGCCGACAGCAAATCCCGCGTGCTTAACATTAGCTTCAAGCTGTTCACGGATCAGCTGAAAGCCAATCTACGCATCGAGCACATCAGCTTCAATCCGATAGCAGCGACAATAATGCAAAAGTCAATGAAACGCTTTGCCGCGCTAATGCAGCAGCCGCAGCACAAGGCCCTGTACAAAGTTCCCACGCAGACTGTAATGGACTCGATTGTGGTGTGCGCCCAGGGCGACATTCGCAATGCTCTGATCAATCTGCACTTCGGCTCGCTGAAGGGAGCACCCAGTATAGCCACCAAGCAGTTCGCTGTGTCAGCTCCAGCCAAAGGTCGCAAGGGCAAAGCCACAAACACTCTGAAGTCAATTGGGCGGGATGAATCCATTACCATGATGCATGCGCTCGGTCGCGTCTTCAACCCGAAATGTAAACCGTAAAAGAAAGCAACTTAGGCATAATTGTAAATAATGCTTTGCACCCTTTAACAGATAATGAGAACAAGAAGTTGGGCCTGATTTATAGTCCCGAGGACATAGCTGAAGCCTTCTCCACGGAGCCCCGGAACTTTGTCAACTTCATACATGCTAATTATCTGCCCCACTTTAACGACATAGATAATGCATTTTCTGCAGCCAATGATATTGGGCTCGCGGACATGCTGCTCCAAGAGTACAGAGACAATTCTCTTGCCCTGGTGAGCCTCACCCTTGCCGTGCGCGGCTGCATGGTGGCCAATGTGGCGCCCGTTTCTGGCTGGATGCCTGTGCGTGGACCCAAGCGTCTGGATACTAAGCCGCAGCTGTCGCCAGCCGAACAGAAGCTGCTAGGGGAGGCATTTGAGGGCATTTCTAAGCGGATCTACGCCAGTGAGTACAGCTCCTTTGTGAAAACCATAGTCAGCCAAAAAAAGTAGGCAAATGGTTAGTGAAAATTAAGTTATACTAGTTCATAGATAAGCATTTTAATTTATTATTACAATTCAACGTTTAATTCAGTTACAAATCGGTTGTTTTCTATATAAAATTTCAATAATATTCTCAAACCTACCAAATATGTATTAACTTACGCGTGACACATTAAAAGCAGTTATTGGCGAGTTTTAGAATTTTAAACCATGTGATTAGATCTCGAATTCTTTAAGCTTTCTAAGTCTAAAAACTTTAAGTTACTTCATGCACCTTCTTCTGGGGACTATACCATATAATTCAAGGATTCTTTTTAGTAAACCTAGGGCTACAGCTTATGAGTTACGAACTACTTAGAAGTTAGAGAAGTCTCGCTTAAACATGCAACGCTTTTACCACACAAGTATTATGTCATCTATATACACAGTCAGCACACACAGAGCCAGACAGTTTATTTGGGCCCACCGTCCACTGCCTCATTATTCTTTGCATCCTCACTGGAATTGTCATCCTCGTCCATGCGGTTGGCGTCAAGTAGATGTAAACGTTCCTCCTCATTGGCATGGCCATTCAACTGGGCATCAATCACCAAAATGGGCGAACGCGAGTGGCTGCGACTGCGAGTGTGCCGATGCAGACTGCGTTCCGCGTGACCGTTGGCTATGTTCAAGCCCGCCACGCCTATTTCGTGGCCTTCGCTGCTCGATGAGGAGCTGGATGTGGTGCTGGATGTTGAGCTGCTGCTATCACTTTCGCTGTCCTCGCTGGAAGAATCCATGGGTGTGGGCCGTTGGGGCTGTTGGCGCGCCTGCAGTTCGCAGGCGGAGCTCGCCGTGGGCGCCGCAGCCGAGGGAGGTGAGGCGGCCGCCGCTGCCGATGCAGTAATAGTTGGCGAACGCGAGCGTATGATGTGCATACGCAGTACTACGGATTAAATACAGTTTAAATGAAGTTTAATAAGTGCATAAAATGGTAGACAAAATTGCTTACTTTGATTCTCTCGCATTAGATCGCGTATTTTGTCCTCCAGTGCGCGTATTTTGGCTCCAAACTCCTTTGATATATTCTGGGCGTTCAGACTCTGTTGCCGCTGGCGGCCCTGATCTTTAGAATAACGATCCTCGATCTGAAGACACTCCTGTATGAGCTCTTGTTTGTTCATCGTTTCCAGCCGCTCGACACGCGCACGCTCATAGACATTTGAAAACTCCTTGGACAAAAACAACTCCTGATCCTCAGTTTGCGAACCAAAACAGTTGTCGTCGAAGTCGTCTTTGGGCAAGTCCGACATATGTTCGTCCATCAGAAATCGATTGGTGTTGTACGGCACAAGCAATGAACGGGAGCGCACCAGTTTGGTGCGAACACCGCTGGTGCTGCCGCAGCCAGATGCGCCTTTACCGGTTGGTGTTGGCACCAGGTCCATTTTCCAAGGCGGATATTGGTTTTTTGTTTTCTTGGGCACCATTTTCGATTTCTTGCCGCGCCGATGTTTGCGCCTCTGTGATCCACTGCACTGGGCACTTTCTATAAAGCAATACAATTGTTTCGTTTTATTCAAATGTGATTTGTAACGGGTGCTATCGATTCCGCAATTTGCAACTCTGCGCATTCAAGCAACAGCAGCAGCAAAATTCTATCGATGTCGACCAATAAGATAGTCGCCATTGTCGCTTACATACGCACGAATGGAAATTTTGTTTGCAGGTCTATGTGCCAAATTTTTACCTGCTTTTGCAGCTTCTGCCATGAAAAATTCACACACAAAGCTGTGTACAGTCGATATTAGCACAAATAAATGTTTTCACACAAATTAAACACTTGATAAATTAAAGGCAAGACCTGGGCTCAGAGCGAGAGCAGCGCGTATGAAAAACGAATGGCAAAAAACAATGTCTATGTCGATGATTGTCACTTGGCACAATCGATACTGAGGAATATATCGATGGCCTGGAAATTTTCATCGCAAAAGCGGATTGCATAATTAAAATATTGATTACCGGGAACATTCAAACTCTGTTTATACTGGTATATATGGGAGACCTATTAATTGCGTGTTAATTGTTCAATACATACGTAAGTAAATAATCAATAACTGTACAAAAATTTTATTTTGAATCAGTTAACACTAACAAAAACGAAAAATAGGAAATCATAAAATTGTTTTGTTTACGGTTTTAGATTTTCATGTATCCAATCAATGTAGGATGCGACGCGTGTGTAAATATCTGGCCAGCCAGCACTTGGACACGGTACAGGGCCGAACGATAGAAGGCCGCCAAGCAGATAAGCATTTGACCTGAGAACCATCAGCGGTCCGCCTGAGTTGCCTCGACACTCGTTGGCATTGGCGGCACCACAAAGCTGAGAGGCCATGATCTGGATATTTTGGGCAGCGTACTGGCGCCGGCAAGTTTCGATGGATGTGATGATAACTTCACTTTTTTTCATACGGGAACTTGAGGTGATTTGCCAACCGGCCACTTCACCCACTAGCTCCTCTAGTTCATCGGCGCGCAATTGTTTGTTGGGCAGACAGATAGGCTGCACGTAGTCGTTAGTCCTCACCGGATCCCTCAATCGTATCAATGCAATGTCGTGCGTTTGACTGAGGCCGGACTTATTATAAAGTGGATGCACAATCGACTCTTCAATGGGCATATCCTGATAGGGCGGTGCACATTCTGCTAGCCCGGACACACGCGACACTTGGCAATCCGGATTTGTCGTCGTATCCCATTCGCCAAGACGCACGGCACGAATCTGCCAGCCCCCATTGCTTATCGTCGGTCCAGAGACGCAGTGCGCCGCCGTCAAAACATATCGCTCGCTAATGAGAACACCGCCGCAAGCGTGAAGCTGCTCTTTGCTTGCTGCGTCATGGGAAAGAACCAGCGATAAGCGATTGATGTAATGTCAATGCGATTAGGCGAACATACGTTTCGTGTACTCAATGAGCGCCAGCCAGGGATATTCATTGATTTTCGTTTCCGTACTGTTAGCAGGCAGCCATTTGACGGCGCCACAGTCGACTGGTAAAAGTGGATGCCTTAGGGCGCCCAAGCCCTCTCTTTTACCCACATCTGGCTCAGAGATCCCATAACTAGGCGGATTCTGGGGACAGCAAACCTTAAAGTATATATGTGAATATCGTGTTTAGTTGTAAATACAATATAAAAGTAACTCAGCACCCACATAAACGATACTATCCTGCAAATTGCATTGGTTATCACGCAGCAAATTTCTATTCGCCTGGGACACAGTTCCGGGTGCGACGAGTATCCTCATAAAGTGTTCGCACTGTCGCACGGGAATGCATTGGCCCAATGCCCGCCCATCCGGGGTTAACGAAGTACAATTGGCTTGCCCCTGTGCTGGAGATAATACAAATGTTAGGGGATCAAACAAACACGATTCAAATCTCCCACAATTACCAGCTACGCTCAATGCCAGCGAGCAAACAGCAGCAACGACAGCAACTAGAACCGTAAATGGCTTGCTTCGCATTAAATCAATTCCCATGGTTTGACGCTTTCACAAAAATAATGTGTTTGGTTTGGAATTTTAGTGAATATACAGGTCGAGCGTAGAAAGGCAGCGCACAGAGTGGCAAGCGCCAATCAAGTTAGTGTTATGACTGAGCGATCGAGTTGTTGAGTTGAGCCAAGCCGCTGATTCCCGCGTTGTGAGAGAGCGTGATTCCAGATAACATAACAAAGCCGCTGCATAACTCGAACGCCGGAATAAATGCGTACAACTGGGTGACCATAAAATGATTGACAAATTTCTTGTTATTATTTTCGGTTAACTACAAAATTGAATAAATTGTGACCGTTAGTATCCAGAAAATTTTCGATATAATCTAAAATGTTTGCAGTATCGTTTAACCCAACTGTCAGTCGCGGTAACTGTGACTCGGTAACGGGTTTCCTTTCACAATCAATTGGGCTCTGTTATACCACTGTTAACAACAATAGCAGTTCAATTTAAATTATCGTTCTATTCAACTTTTTCTTAATGTTAACCGCTCACTTAACAAAATGTAATATATTTAAACATTTCATATATCTTTACGCACTGATAGACATGAACAAATCAAGGCATTAAAGTTTGTTAAAAATATAAAAGTGTAAAACTGAGCAACGGTCCTGATTTCAGCAATGAGTAGCTGCTCGCTGTTAATAGCAGTTCAGCAAAATGTTCAGGTCTTGTCATTGTATGTATGAGTGTGTTAACATTTTTACACGTATGCGCACACACGCTTAAAAAGTTCGCAGGCGCGTGAAAAATTAAATAAATTTAAAAAAAAAGCATTTAAATCGATGCCCAAACAAACAAAACACAATAAAGTGTAGCAATAAATATTTTCCTACAGCTAGGCGATCGTTTTGAGTTGGCAGTAACAAGATTTCAAGTCGAAAATTGCATTTGAAAGTGTGATTACGGTGCAAAGAAAAAAATTTCTGCAAAAAAAAATTCCCAGGTCTGTTTGCTGGCGTAATTGGCAATGTATCTGATTGCATATAAGTGTGTGTATGCGTACGAGAGTATTGGTGTGTTTGTACAAGATGTGGTGCATGTATATGTGAGAGCGCTGAATTGCTGTGTGTGTGTGTGTGCGCGTATGCAAACAGTAGCAAAGAGCGCGGGAAAAGCATACGTCTAGAGTTGTCGAGTATCGGGCAAAACTATGGAAATTGTTTATTTTAAACGCTATATTTATTGCAAATTTAAGCGAAAGCTTAGAAGATAAATGAAATTTATTTTTGAATGAAACTGAACGTATGGAAAATGTCTAAATGGAAAGTGTTTGTTGTAAACATTTGGCTATGCAAGCTGACAACCCTGCACTTGGGAGGGTACCTAAAAACAACAAAACCACGTATATTGCGCGCGCCGCTGCGGCGCCAGTTTGACGTTTGACTCGTCATCAGACGGTTGGGTAAATTTTTTCTCTCGCTAGCTGCTGCCGCTGTGTGCTTGTGTATGTGTGTGTGTGTCTGTGTTTGCACTGCTTGTGACGCATTCTTGTTTTGCAGCAAATTAACGCTAAAAACAAACTGAACGGCGCATATTATTAAGAAAGCCAAGACGCGTTGATAATACAGAAATACCCAATGACACAAGAATATTTTGGTAATAGTGATAATTGAAATGAGAAGAATCAGTGCAATTATATACAAGGTAATAAGTGCAGCGATAGTGGCGTGCTTACTGTGTTGGTATGGGTGTGTCTCTCTCTCTATGTGTGTGAGTGAAATGAAGTGAAAGAAAAGGAAGGCATGAAAAAAGGGCGACGTCGCCGCAGCTGAATGTAAAGAAGAAAAAAGTATACAAATGCCGGCAATGTCGAATTTCAAGTGCGCTACATACATACATATGGGTGTACTAGAATACAATATACCGGGGCTATATATATATTTATATGTGTATATGAACATATAAAACAAGTGCTGTGCTAAACAAATATATATATATATATATATACATACTTATATTATATATATATATATAAATGAAAGCGTAGCTTGCGAAGCGCTTTCATTTTAAACGCCCCAAAAGTTCATTTACACGAGAATTCGTAATTTGTTTTGTTTTGTTGATTTGTTTATTATTGCCCACAAACATATATATATATATACTCATATATATATATATATATATATATAGATACATACATACGTGCGTGAGTGTGCGCTGCGGTGTGCCAGGCCGTGATAATTACGTTTCGCAACACTCATCATAATGACAATCGTAAATGTGTTCATGTGAGTGTGTTTGTGTGAGTTGCCAAAATCTCTCGATTAGACCGTGAAACAAATGTTGCGAGAGAAAGACAAAAGCAGAGTTTTCTTATACGGCCCATATACAAGGTGCCGCAAAAAGCTATTGTACGTGTGTGTGTGTATCACATACACAGTCTGTGTACTTACACGTTGGAATATGTGTGCAAGTGTTTTGCAGCTGACGCTCGCAAACAAAAAAAAAAAATGAAAAAAACGAAGAGTGTAAAATGATGAAGCACAGTGTAGAAAACTAAAGTGGGAAGTAACGGGCACGGCCCACACTCTGACAGACTGGCTCCGTGGCTGGCTGGTCTGTTGTTGGCGCTCTTTGCTTTGCTTGGCTGTTTCCATCTGCCGTTTGGCACAGCCTCGTTGCGGTCGTCATCATCATCAACATACACATACACACACACACACACACATTAATATATGTAAACATTCATATACACGTTTATTTTGTGCTTTTTCTTTTACACATTTAGCCTTCAGTTTCCGGTTATAAAGGAAACAAACGGGTTCGGTTTTCCTGCACTTGCAATATGTGTGTGTGTGTTGCTGTTGTTGTGCATTTTATTGAAATTTCAGTTGTGCGTCAATAACCACGACAACGCGACGCGACGGCTGCTGTCGTTGCTGCTGCTTCAATTCCAGCTCTTCACCATATTCCAAACAACGCGTTTCACAAAGCCGACACAAAAGAGCGACAGTTCTTTGTTGACTCTTCGAGCGTTGCCAACTGCATATATATGTGTGCAGGGATATATGTATGTATGTGCATAAAGCATTTTAATTTGATACAAGCTAGTTAATACGCTGTGCTGGTAACTATTTAGTAAAGAGTTCCATTCGCCGCTGCTGCTGTTGCTGCGGAGCGTTAAGCGTAACGATGCGAACGCTTTGCTCTCGCAATTAACCTCTCAACCGGCTTTCTGCCTGCCTGACTGTCTGTCTATCTGGCTGTCTGCTTTTCTGCCTGGCTCTACTGCTTTGTTGTAGCTCGTTTACCCAACAGACCCTTGAGCAGTTTCATCGTTTCTCTACAACCTTCATATTACAGCAATAGTGCTTTGGACACGAGTGATCCACTAGAAAATACCCTGTTCGCAGCTGTCGGAACAGATATTTAAAACTATTGGCAAATAGTTAAATTCATACTTAGTGCCTTTATTATCACGCTAAGATATTAAGTCCTTTAATATTAAGTCACTAGACCTTATAGTGTTATACGAACATGACTTGACCATTAAAGTTTATCAAGAATAATTATTTACATATAGTCTAAAGGGTCAGAAATGCATTTTTCGCCTGTTACATACATTTTTACAAAACCATTCTACCCATGTTTATCCATTTTTAATGGGTAAAAAAGGTATTGCACCACAAACAGACAATCGTTTTCTATAAGGCTTTTCATTTTACTGAGCCCTGAATATCTATGTATAAAGGTTATTCTGAAAAAGGTCGCATCTCTATTCTACAGATCAAGCAGCGCACACACCACTTTGGGTTTAAATGAACGAAGAAGTTTCGTGAACTAAAAACATTTTCAAAATACCAAAGAAAAGACCCTTCAATTCGTTTACCTGTTAGATCTCTTAAAGACTCTTTATGCTGGGCGTAAAATACTTCAATGTCAGTTGTTTGGACCTGTCTCTTAAGACTGCACGTCTAGTAAATCTAATTTAGAAATAAACTTTATACTTAAGACACGCATTTCCAGGAAGTGGATAAACCAAAAGCTCGATATAAAAAAAATACATAATGTAAGTGTCATCAAAGCTTAATTTCACATTTATAAAAACAAATTATATTAAATAATTTGAATAATTCAAAACAATGCCTTAAACCAATGCGTCAGCTTTGAAATCGTTCCGTGAACCTAGTAGGAGTAATTAAAAAACTATTCCACAATCAAACCATAAAATAATCTTTGTAACTAATTTATAAAAACTATTCCACAATCAAACCATAAAATAATCTATGTGATTAACTTACTCAATACAAATACAAAATAGCCTTCTAATTACACGGAAAAAACAATGAACTGTGCTCGAAATATATCTATTTCTAAACTTGATCACAATGGATCCGCAATGTTTTATTTGGTTTCAGCACGATTTCTTTAGAGAACCTCCAAGTCTTGTAGTAGTTGCCTTAACTTCTTTTGTCTTGGCATTGCGGGTTGGTTGGTTGGTTGGTTGGTTATCATGTTCTTTTGTCACATTATCATCGTTCGAGCGTTTGGCAAACGTTAAAGAAAACAAGTCAAAACCAGTTAACATTTAACTCCAAAAAAGGCTTAAGTCGCTGGCAAGCCTCGTTAAAGAAGAAGATGGACAAAACGCAAAGCGTAGAGCGGCGGAAACCACAACATAGCCACAACAACAACAACAACGAAAACAACAAAAAAAAAAACTTCAGTATAGTCATTATTTGCAATTATCGGAATGTTTCTTTGGTTCTTTTTCTCTTTTTTATGTGCACGCTAAATACATTTGTTGTTTGTGTTATGTTTTGTTGTTTTTGTTATGGCCGCAGGTTTCTCTTGCGGCTTAGGATCAAAAACCTTTGCGCCTAGCCACCAATTGAAGTATGTGTGTGTACGCATCTTTTTGTGTGCTTTTCTTTATGAGTGTATTTTTGTTTGATTTCTGTTTTGAGCATATTCGCCAAGTTTTAACCTTACATTTTTTTTTCAATGCCGACTTCATATTATTGTTGGTCTCACTTAGTTTCTCAGCCAGCGTCTGCGTCTCAGCAGCGCTTCACAATGCATAGATAATAAACAAAACTATCACGTACACATAAACAGCAACACTCACATATACACACATGCTTTCATCATATTGAGACTTGCATACGTAAGCGTGGATAGGCGCGGGCGCTGGGGCTGCAGCTTATTTAATGTCTGTCTCGTCATTTCCTTCTTTCTCGGAAATGTAAACAAAATATAAACAATACTACCCAACTCGCCTGTCAAACGCAAATATCTCCATATCTATGATATTTATTCACTCTATTGAAATGCGAGTGAAATTGTACTCAATGAGCACAGAGGCAATTATATAATCTTTATAATATTAATCAATGTAAATGCATACAATACTTTGTTGTTGGTTTACGCTCGGGCCACACCAGTTAATTATTACGGTTCATTAAGTGCCTTTCAATTTGCCATATGGTCAACTACACTTACAGACTTGAGCTTTTCATGATAATAGTAATTTACTAAGTTACTAATTTATGTAAAAATAATGAAATAAAATGATCGATTATTTTTTTGAAATACAGTTGCGATGCGTATGACATTTTTTTATTGACCAAAAAAAAAAAACAAATGATAAGTTTATAATTAGTATTTAATATTGGTATTTTAAAAGCTTATATATAGTATTTTACATTTACAGTAGTATTTTATACATCAATTTATAAGTACAATCAAGGTCATACAAATTAATACATTTATAAAACCTTCCATTCTCTTTCAATTTATAAAATTTCTTGTTTCTTTTGATTCGTATTCGGTTTAATTTTTTATATAATTCATATCTGGCTAGTTTTCTAAGAAGTAGCTCTGAAATTTGTACACGGATATTTCTAATATCTGGCAGCTCTACATTTTTACAGTTTACTGTACTAATATGAGAACGAATCGTGTTGCGCTAATTTATAGTAAAAGATATCTGTATTTCAAGAGCAAGAAACACAATAGCAATACAATAAAAGATAAGCGAAGCTGTTGTTAACTTAAATGTTTATACTAAATGCAAAACAATGACTAACAATGTCGCTAGAGAGTTTCTTGGATATCTTTGCCAGATTCTAAAGAACCAGACATACTCAGTTCACCAATTCTATAACATAACAACTTTTTTAATATAAAATCCACTTAGATTTCGTTGAAAAGAAGTTTAAATCTTGAATCAGTTTAATATATAAACACGTGTTTATTACAAATATTAAGAAATGTGTAATCTTGAAATCATCTTCCAGTAAGTGCAGTTCTTTTTATGTGTCATTTTTTGATTGATTTGTTTTGCTTTTTCTTGGTGATGCGCAATCAATAGTTGTTGGGTGCTTTTTTTTTATTGATTCTACAGATGTATGTATGTAAATATGTTTGTAGTGTTCACATATCATATGTCTATACGCTAAATTGTTTTTGTTTGTGTTTTCAAATTTCATTTGGCATGCAAATTTGCGCTTTGTTGTTATTGGTAAATTCGTTTGCACGACAAAAACAATTTCTATCAATGCCTGTATTTATATACATGCACATATGTATGTATTTGCGTGCCCATATACATATGTGTGTGTGTGTGTGTATGTGTGCTGCTTTATGAGAGAGTTCATTAATTTTTAATAATTGCAGATTTTGCTTTGTGTTTTATTATCGGCATTTTGCGTTTTGCTTTGTCTTCTCCCCATTGGCGTCTGCTTGACGCCAAAGAGGGAGAAAAAGAGCGACGGCGACGACGGCAAAGAAGAAAGCAAGCGTTTTGCTTGAATTGGTTTACCGCGGATTGAAATCAGATTTATTTTATTTCAAGAATATATACACATATGCAAATATCCATACATACAACATACATAGTTTGTTTTCATACCCTGTAACAATTGATTAGGTTTGGGTATATTAGAGTGTTAATTTAGGCATAAATGAAAAATACTTCTTGTTATGATACCTAATATAAATTCTTTGTATTGTTTTATTATGTTATAGTATCTCTTTTTAGTATCTACAAATGACTATAGCAAAATAAATGTAGGTTACTTATCTTATGATAACAAGCGTAAATGAAAATGTGGGGTGTAGGGTATTTACAGTGTTGTGCCTTATTTGTTTTGCTCCGTTCTCAATTGAGTCACTGTGCTTATCGTTATTGCAGTGTGTTCCACATGTTCGCCTGTGTATGTGTTTGTGTGACAGTGAGAGAGAGAGAGAGAGGCAGAGGCATTATGTGTGGTGTCCGAATGTGCGTGAGTGTGTGTGTTTGTGTTTGTGAGTTTTAACAATGCATTTGGCCAGTGCACACGTGACAACGCCCCTCGACAAGGCAGTTCTTTGCCTTATCGGCAGCGGTTTCGCAGACTTTTCAATGACTAAACTAATGGTTTGTTATCTATTTCAGATCAAATAACAAAAATAAGGCGTCAAATATACAGTGAAAATATAAAACACACACACACACATATACACAATCAAGCAACAATAAGCAGCACAGTAACAAGAAGAAGGGGAGCAACTGCAGCAAACGGCAACGGCAACAGCAAGAATAGCTAAAGCAACGGCAACGGCTTCAAATTGGACATGTCATGTCAGCAAGCGTCAAGATTCATTACAGCAACAGCGACAACAACAGTAGCAACAGCAAAAAGCACAGCAACAACGAAACGCATTGTAACTGCAACGCCAACGCCAACGACAACGCCAACGCTACCAGCAGCGACAACAATAACAACAACAGCAGGAGCACCAGCAACAACAGTGACAGTTGATGTGGAGAACAACATTGGTGTTGCTGTCGCCAAAGCGAATACGCCTGAGGATCCCTATGTTTTCACAGAGACTATTGCAGCGACACCGCCAATTTTATTTAATGCACAGGTAAAGCCAAGTCATGTCAAGGCGAAACTAAATTAAACCAAACAATGCCCTCACTCACGTGTACAATTATAGTAACGTGCATATGTACATATATTTCTGTTTGTATTGTTTTAGAAATCGCGAGCCCGCCTAAGCGAACCGCAGCACAGCAGAAATTGTAGCAACAGCAACAACCGGAGCAGCAGCAAGCAAAGAGTTGTAAACAAAAAAGCAAGCATTGTTGCCGCAACAACAGCGCCCATTGCGCAGTTAAATGGCACTGCAACAGCAGCAGCACCAGCAACAACTGTAGCAACAGCAAGAGCATCAGCAGCCGCAGCAGCAACAACAAAGGCGCAGGCGTCTTTGGGTGCAGCAGCAGCAACAACAACAACGAATTTCAATAATGTCACACAATCTCAAAGGCAGCCAACGGCACAGTCGCAACTGCAATTGCAGTCGCCGCTGCAGTTGCAGTCGCAAGCGTCGCCGAAACGCGCCACCAATGTTTGCGTGGTACGTCCACAGCAACAACTGCAGCAGCAACAACAACAGCAGCAACAACTGAAACAGCAGCAAGCGAAATTGATTGTCAAGCAGCCAGCAACGCATCCACCGCTGCCGCCGCCGCTATATACGCACACGCCCTCGCTGTGGCAAACGCCGCTCATCTTGGACACCACACAGAAGCAGCAGCAGCAGCAGCAACAGCAGTTGCAGCAGCTGTCCAGCATTGTCGTCGCCACTGCGCTGGTCAGCCCGCCCACATCGCCCGCCTCGTTACCCTCACCCACGGCCAATGCACCGCCGACAGCAGCTGTGACGGCCATGGTGTCGCCCATTGTGGTGCCGCTTTCTGGAGCGTCTGCTGCAATGTCGCCGCCAAAGGGCGGTTCACTGCCCCCGTCCAAGTTTCATCATACAACGCTGGCACACCACTTGCAGAAGGTGGAATGCCTGAAAAAGAAGAAATCCTTGCCACTGGCGTGCCAGAATTCCAACAACAACAATCACATTGTTGAGACGCTCAACAAGGCAACGCCGACGACGACGACACCGTCGTTGGGCGCTTACAGTTTGACGCATCCACCACCTTTAACGGTATTTAACACCGCCGCCGCAACAGCCGCACCAACTGCGGCGCCTGCTGTCGGAACAACGGCCACAGTTGCAACGAAAAAACATTCCGCCGACGCTGTCGATGACAACAATGATCTCAACGAGATTCCTGTCAATGTCATCTTTCGCAAGCCGCCCGAGCTTATAGCTGGCGCTGTCCCACAAACGCCGCCGCGTCCAGCGGATGTCAGGCGTGGAACGCAGCCTGTAATGATGAAATTTGGCGCTGTGGCTCCATTAACGCCGCCCACACCACCAATGCCACTTACACCACCCACACCACCGTCGCCGACAACGCCGCTGCTGGTCAATGTGGGCACGCAGCTGTCGACGACAGCGGAATTGGTAACAGTTACAACACCCGCCCTTACTACTCCGTCAGCTACAGCCAGAGGAGCAACAGCAGCACCCATCGCCAGCATTCAAAATGAACAAACGTCTTCCAAAGTTGCCAATTCTGTTGCCGCTCCGAAACGCAAAACCCCAGCAGCAGCTGGTCCAGGTTGCAGAAAGGCCAACAGACCTAACATAAAAAATGCAGCACAAGTGGCGCCGCCGCCGCTGTCGGCAGCTGCGCAGCCTGCACAGGTCGCTGCTGCTCCTTTGCAGCCAGCTGCGGTGAACGCTGTCACACGGCGACGCAAAGTTGCGCCAGCGGCCAAGCGTAGCACAGTGCTGATTAGCGAGAACGAGCCCTTGGAGCTGGATGTTCCGTACTGTCTGCAAACATGTTGGTTGCGTGCTGACATTGGCACACATCTGGATCTGGAGCCCCAATCCTCGATGAGCAATCGCGAGGAGCGGATTGCATTGCGCAAGGGTCTGCTGCGCCGCCAGGCGCTGCAGTTGCTATCCACGCGTTCGCTGCAGGAGCTGCCCATGCGTGCGGCACGTCAGCGCCTGCAGAGTGTTCAAAGCCTCTTGCTCAAATACCAGGATCACGCGAGTCAGGAGCAGGGCATGTAAGTGCACTCAATTTTAACTGCAATCAAATTGTTGTTTATTTGAATACCTTCTTTCTTCTAGCGGTGTTGGCAATCGTTGCCTGGTGGCCGCCTGCAAGCTGCCCACGCTCAGCATGGCCGCGCACTGTGAGCGACACATTGTCAACAATACCACGCAACAGCTGTTCCAGCCATGCGTGGCCTGGCGTGTGGATGGCTCCGCCTGTCAAGCGCCCGTTTTTGATGTACTGCACATGCTGGCCCTTTGTCCGGTGCACAGTCATCTGCGGCATGGCCTCGAGTTGCAGTCCAAACAGCAGCAGCAACAGGCGCGAGTGTTGCAACAGCTAACCAAGCCACCACCCACGCCCGCCGTGCCGGGTCCTGTGCCGGCAACAGTAGTGGCTGCTAGTGCGCCAGTGCCTGTTAAACGCAAACGCAAAACGAATCCAAATGCCAATCCCGTTGGACGTCCGCAGAAGCGTGCCAAGAAGCCAGATACAGTCGCTATCACTACTTTACCCGTTATGCCGCCCATGTCGGCGGTGCTGCAGCGCAAGAGCAGCACCACCTCGCTGGAGTCGATTGCCAGCAACTCACAGTCGTCGGCCAAGTCACATTCGGGCCTGCAGCCGTACACACCGACAGCGCCCGTATTGACAATGCCGCAGCTGTCCATAATACCTCCAGCGCTGGCGCCGCTCAGTGATTATCAGCTGCAGCAGCAGCAACAACAACAGCAGCAGCAGCAGCAGTTGCTGCCTAAGATCGAGTCAGAGCAGCAGACGCATCAATTGGACGCCAGTTTGCTGGCCAATGCGAGCTTTAAGCCCGACGAGATTAGCCAAATTGTGGCACAGTTGGCTGCAGCTAGCAGCGAGTTGCACCACCACAACAACAACAACAACAACAACAACAACAACTTGCACTTAAACAACAATAACAATAACAGCATAACCTACTGCAGCAACAACAACAGCAACAGTGGCAGCAGCAGCATCAGCTGCGGCTTTCCATCGTTCAACGCAGCCTTCGGCAATAGTATTGGTGGTCAAAGCCAACAGGCGACACCGCATCATGTCAACACATCGCTGGCCAGCACAGAAAATCTGCTGAGCCAGCACATGTTCGGCATATGCGAGAACAGCTCAGCCTATGCCAGCTCCGAAGATACGGGCCTAGGCGGTCTCAGTGAGTCGGAGCTGATAGGCGCGAATGATGCTGGTAAGTGAAGAATTATGCGAATATTCATTTAAGCCGCTTGTTAATTATTTCTCTTTACGCTTTCGTTAATACAGATGATATAGCATTGAATGGCGCCCATTTGCTGGAGGAGCACGATTTGGTAAATGTTTTTGATACGCTGCCGGACGACGCGTTCAACGAGTTATTTCAATCCGGTGTGTATTTCATAATAACAAAGTTAATTGTGCTTTTCATTGTACTAATTAATGTGTGCACCCCTCCGCCATGCGCCGCCTGTGCTGTGCTGCTGCAGTGCAACAAGCCGAGTGCGAAGCCATGGATCGTGCGCTCGAGATTGCAGATAAGAACCTCAAGTGTCTGCAGCAGACAATTGGCAGCACGGCACATGACAGCGCCTTCCTTAACGATTTCCTCGACGTGGGCGATGATCTGCTCGTAAACGCTGTCTCGTCCGTGATGAACTCGCCAAACACATCCGGCATCGATGCATCCACGCTCTTTGTCGATAGCAGCGGCGGCGGGAACAGTAGCAGCAACGGTGCCGCCGGCTCCAGCTCCAACGGCTGCCCGTCGGCGGCCTCCGTGGCGGATATACGCGGCCTGGTGCAGACATAAATAAGCCCAAAGGCCGTATCCACAAAACATGCTCGTACACGCTTCTGGCGAGCCTTTGTGGCTCGTCGCTCTTTTAAAGATCTTTCAATAACTGGAAGGAAAAGAAAAAACACGAGGACAGAGAAAACGATACCTAAACTTAATTTCTCAACGCAAGTTGAACAGCTTTTATGTTTTCTATATTTGCTAAAATCTTCTTCTTTGGCCTTCAGAGAAGCTTAACGATTCCCTGACTTTTATTTCTTGTCTAGAAAACACTTCAATATACTATTTATGTGTACGTACAGATACGATACGTACACAGATATATATAAATATATAACTGA
Source organism: Drosophila lacertosa (assembly GCA_004143845.1). Classification (NCBI taxonomy): domain Eukaryota; kingdom Metazoa; phylum Arthropoda; class Insecta; order Diptera; family Drosophilidae; genus Drosophila; species Drosophila lacertosa. The sequence continues at coordinate 11,467 of SCDZ01000828.1, read as the reverse complement.
AGAATCATATAATTACTACGTGTTATTGCAAAAAATTCTGAAAAAAAAATTCCAAAAAATTAATCTTTAACAAAAAAAATTACAAAAAAAAAATACAAAATAAAAAATATAATTACAAGAAAATATATTGTAAATTCGCGTGAAAACTAAACGTTATAGTTATTAACATAATTTTATCAGTTAGTACAACATCCACATAATTTGATAAATAATTTGTGAACAAAATGTAGGGTTTATAAACACAGATACAAACACACAGCAAAAGCAAAATCGAAAAAGATAATGAAACAAACGTGAGTAGGAAATTTTAGTAAAAAATTTGAATTGAAATATGTGAAAGAAATGCTAAAAATTGCATAGAAGAGTTTAGTTTGAAGTAAGTGCAGAATTCGTGCGAATTTTTTTGTAAACGCATTTGCAACGAATAACTTTATATATGAGAAATGTAACAATAGCGACAAAAGCAACAACAATAACAATAACAGCCGTAGAATTAGCAAAGATTCAAGTTTTTCTTAGTTATGGATCAAACCCAAAACACATACAAATATATAAACAAAAAAACACACATTAAACGTACAAGGGACTACATAGTTTGAAACCGCGAATCGTATTATTAAATATACATACATTTACATCTATATACATATATATATATATATATATTTATATATATATGAAGTATATATATGTATATTTATATATATATAAACACACCTAAGTAAGCTTTAATTTAAAAGAAAAACCAACAAACTAATATATTAAAAAGTACATTGGTTTTTTAAGTTCGCAAACGGATTTTGTTTGAATTTGCTTCAAGTTCCAAACATTTGGAGATTTTACTTTCCGATTTGGTCTTTGTACTGCATATGTAAATTAAAAAAAATTACATATTAATATAATTATATACACTATACTGAAAATGTAAAATTATTTAGCCTAAGCAAACACAACCACATACACACATGTACCCACAAATACATACAAGAAAACTGTTACGCTTTAAATATAAATCATTTAACGCCCCCAAAAAACACGCCCACCACACAGACACTAACACACACAGACACACGCATATACATCGACATCCATTGTAATATTTCATTTGTCATCTTTGCAAGTATTAAATGAGAGAAACCGTTTAATAAAAACAATATGAATACATCAAGTACATCAGCTAAATATGTATCACGCATTCAATTCACATCATGCTTAGGCATCGCACACATTGAGGATCTTCGTTTTGGACGTTAATAAGAAGGGAACTACTCGTACTTTAAACTTAGTAGACAAACTGTAATATATCGATATAATATTAAAAAAAACAATGTATATTCTCCTTTTCTCTAACTCTATTTCTGTCTGTCTCTCTCTCGCGGTAACTCTTATATATACTGTATGTATTTCTGTTTGAATTTGAAATAATGGATGTATGGCATTAATTTAATTTAGTTCTCATTAAGTTCGGCAACTAGTTTACAATAATATATTTTTATTTAATTTTTTCTGTGCAAGTAACGCGAACAAAATTCTTTGCAAAGCTGAAACAATGTATTCTTTTAAAATACATGCAATTTTCAGATTGTGTTCGATTTGTATTCAAATGAGCCTTTTTTTTATACAAACATATAAAAATATATATACAAGCATATATTTGATAAGAAATAAAACCAGAGACAAAAGAAGCAGCCCCTCCATTTAATAAAAATCACCTCCACGTTTCAACTCTGCCACAAGTTGGGTTCAAAAGTTATCGAATGCTTTGCGGCATGAGGTACAATTCATTTTTTGTAGTTTACATGCATTTTTGTGATCTAATTTGTGTAATTATTTTAAACGAAACTATAAATGAAAGAAGTACATATATATATTATATAGGCATAAGAGAATAAAATAGAAAAAAAAAATAAATATTGATTTTATGGCAACTGCAACTGAATGTTTTACAAACAATATTTATTTTGTAAAAAAAGAAACTAAAATTCATTTTTTGACAATCTAAGGCAACGTTGTATAAAATTATTTTCAGAAAAGCTGGCATCCGAGCAGGCTTTGGATGCTGTCAGAATAAGCAGGCAAGACAAAATAAATCAACAAACACAACTTTCTGACAACAATCCAGTTCCTTCGTCTAAACACATACTAGCATAGTTCCAATTTAAAAATATTAAAAACCGCGCAAAAGCCATCAATCAATTATTAAAAATTTTATCAAGTTACGTTCAGCTTTCTTCGTTTTGCGGTCGGCCAGTTCAAATTTATGAGTTGCATTTGAAAATTTTGCTTATTACTTATAAAAACGAGACACAGCAATTTGCTAAAGCCAATTCCCCAGTGAATTTGGTCTGGCTTTGGCCAGAAGTAAACCAAAACACACACGCATCTACACACACATACACACACAAGTTTAACTGCTGCAAAAGGATATAGATTTAAAGGATTGCAAGTAATCAGAAATCGTGACTGAGGTGTATTTTGTTGCGCAGTAGGCAAAGCTTTTTAATTACAAATGTCTGTCTGTTAGAGCACTCATAACAAAACTAAATATTTTATATATTTATAATCTTTGGCCAACTCAAGTACAAAGACGGACGTGGTAAGTATAAAAAAAAAACTGGTCTTTAACAAATAAACTTTACATATTCCCATGTCTACCCAGCAGTGAAGCTGTATATGTATTATATTTTTTATGTCTGGAAATTCGGGGGAAGACTAGGAGCTCCATAATAAAAGAACATTTTTCAAACTGACCTATTTTCACGCAAGAAATTGAATGCAGTAAGTAATACCTAAAAATGATACGAATAATTCGTGTTTCTACCAATATAGTATATATTTACACAATCTTATTTACCACTCTTAGCCTAGGCTTATTAACTAATATTAAAACTAAGTACAATAAATAGACTGGTTAAGATTAGTGTGGATTCTTAGGCGCTATAACTCTGTTGTTTCCAGTTTCCGCGCTAAGATTTGAGCATTATTCGTTAGTTTATCGATTTGATTGTACAAATTGAAGTGCCGATTCAGGTCATTCGAGTTGTTAAACAACTTGGCGGTACCCTTGAGGGTTTCGTGCATATCCTGTGTGGCCACGGCCAGGAAATTATCATCCAACGAGTCCTGACCGCCAATACTGCAAGCAAGGGCAAATATCCGGTTGTGATTCGTGCACTTTGTTTAACAGTTAATTTGGTTTACCTCAGATTTTCCTCGGTCTTGAACCATTCGTTCTCGTAGCCCTTTAGCCAAATGGGATTGGAGCCTTGAACGCTGTGCTTGTTTGTGTTAGGCACTCGCGTTGCTGGCTCATGAGGATGCTGTAGTGATAGAGCGGAGTGGCCACCTGTAGAGATACCCCAGTTAGCAAAGCAAGGATTATAAGGTGTATAGACAGGGCGCTTACGAAAGATGTTTACTTTGGCGGCGCGTAGCTGCCTTTTGTAGCCTTTGCGTTGGGAGGCGCACAGCGCCAACGTGACCACCAGCAGGGAGACCACAAAGAGATTCGTGAAGAGTAGCCACACAAACAAGGCGCCTTGCGTCGGGCTGGCCATGAGCAACTGCGCCTCGGCTGGCTGCGTGTCGAGCACATTTAGATCCTTGAACAGATCGTCCAGGCTCTCGATGTGCGTGTCTATAAGCTTGAGCACCTCGGATACTTCATAGATGGAATTATCCTCGCGCTCGACTAGATGCATATATAAATCCGTTTTGGTTTTGTCCACCGATCCATCTTTATTTTCGTGCACTTTGATCTCATCAATGTTCACAATAGACTCGGTTATGTTGCCCAGCGTGCTGCAAGTAGTCATAAGAATCGAAAGCTTGTGGAGATTGGTAAACATATACTTACTCTCTGAACGTTTCAATTCTGGATCGCAGCTCGTCTGGCTGAAGTCGAAAGACAATGCGCACCTTCTGATCCTCGCGCAGCAGATAGATAAACACATGGGCCACATCCCGCATGCCCAGCGTATCATTGGCTAGCACCATAAAGTCAAAGTAGCCCTTCATGCCCTTTTGCGGATCGAAGTTTAGCTGCACTTCGCCCGTCTTCTGATCGATCAGGAACGGTGCCTTGCGCACATTCTCCAGACCCTCGGAAAGTGTTTGTCTGATTTCGCCCACCTGGTAGTAGGCTATCTTCGCATTGACGCCCTCATCTGGATCAAAGGCCTCCACATTCATGAATTTCAGGCCAAAGTCCGCATTGGTTGTGATGCCACCAGTAAAGATCTTTGAGCGAAACTTTGGCGGATTGTCGTTGATGTCTAAAACACGCACCAACACACGCACCACGGTGCTATCCACTGCTGGCGGACTCTGTGGTGGTGTCTGCACTAGTCCATTCTCCGCACTCTTATCGTCGACGTAGCTCTCGTATGAAAGCACTTCCGGTTCGGCAGACGTGGACATTTCGTACTCAGCGTTAAGAGCACGCAGCTGACGTGAGTGCTTAAAACGATCGTAGTTGAACTGAGGGGCAATCATTTTGTTGGCACTGCCCAGGCTCAGGCCCAGGCGACGATTTTGTTCTAGCGATTCATTCGCACAGTTCTCTGTGGCTTTTATGTAGAGTGTAAAGTTGGCGATCAGCTCCCGATCCAGTTCTCGCTCTACAGTCAGCACATGTGTTTCGGGATCCAAGCGGAAGTAGCCTTTTTCATTGCCGTGCAGTATGAAGTAGCACACTTGACTGGGCGTCTGCTCGGGATCATCCAAATCCATTTCGTCCTTGTCTATGGTATCGGGTAGCTTAATACGCTCCGAGCCCGGATCCGAGTGTTCCGTAAAGTTGACCGAAATCTCATTCACTATAAACTGTGGCTCATAATCGTTCACATTGCGTACGTAGATTGTTAGATCGAGATCGGTGCTCAGCGATGTGGGCAGACCTTGATCGTAGGCCTCAATTCTTATCTAAAAGGGACAATAATTAGTATAGGATAAGAGGTACAACTGTTTCCTACTCACCTCATGCATTTTTTGCTTATTGCGATTTAGACGCTCTCTGAGGAACAACTCGCCGGTATTGGCATTCAACTCGAATAGCTTGTAGCTGCCCAGAGGATCGGGCTTCAGGCGATATCGCACCAGCGCATTCTGTCCCATGTCCGCATCACTTGCGTACGCCTGAAGCAGCATGGCGCCCACTGTGGCATTCTCCGGTATACGTACCGTGGTATTGTGCAAAGGTCTCACGAACACGGGCGCATTATCGTTGAAGTCGGAAACGCAAATGTCCAGAGTGCTCAGCACCACATTGGCCGGCACACCCAAATCCTTGGTGGCAATGGTCAGGCTATAGTTGCCAAATTTGTTGCGTAGTGCTTGACTGGCATAGATGTGTGCGTTCCACGGATCAGTTTGTCTCAGCTCGAACAGACCCTCTCTGTTGCCCTTGGTGATGGCGAATTCCAGGCGCCCATTTGGCGTCGTCGCATCGTCCGCATCCCTGCCCACAATGCTGGCAATACTTTCGTGCAGCTCGTGATATTCCGTGATTAGAGCACAGCTCGTGGGCAAACTGATTTCGGGTGCATTATCGTTTTCATCCAGAATGGTGATGCTAGAAAATAATTATAAAATTCATAAAAGCGTTTAATTACCCTGATCACATTCTCTTACAACACTTGCTTGAAGGCATTGCGACTTTCACCGGCCAAGAAGCCAAACTGATAATTGTCCCACGCCTCGATCACCAGATTGTACGAGTTCTTTGTCTCCCGATCGAGCTTATCGGCCACGGTCAACACGCCCGTATCGGCATCTATTGTGAACTTGCCCTGCGAGCTAATCCGGTCCATCAGAAAAGTGATCTTGCCAAAATCACCCGCATCCGCGTCGGCTGCCTGAACGGTGGCAACTCTTGTGCCTGGCGCAGCGCCTTCGCTGATCGTATAGTTTTTGCTGCCCCCAATGAAGTACGGATTATTGTCGTTCTCATCCAGTACGGTTACGTAGACATCGACCAGTGCCGATCTGGGCGGCACTCCAGAATCGCTGGCACGCACACTAAAGTTCAGCCACTGATGCTGCTCGTGATCGATCTTGTTGGCCACCACAATTTCGCCTGTTTGGGCATCCAAGTGAACAAGATTGCGATAGATGGGGTTACCTTCCAGGGCATAGCTTATGGTGCGATTCTTGTCCACATCATAGGCCAGCACATTGGCTATCATAACGCCATTGATGCTGTTCTCTGTGATGGTTTGTCTGTAGAAGGGTTGCCTGAACTTGGGATTGTTATCGTTTTCGTCCTGGATTTGTATGCTAAGGAAAGCTAAAAAGATCAAATTTGAGTTATTTATAAGGACAATGTCTGCTCGTTTGGTAAACCTACTTTCTACAGTCTGTCTGCCCTTGGCAGCTGCCAAATCCTCTACGGTAATGGCCAGCTTGATGTGCTCCACCTTCTCCCTATCCAAAAGTTTAATTACTTTTAAATAGCCTTGTATTGCATCTAGGTCGAAAGCGCCTATGTAATCGTATTCACTAATCTTCACCAATCCACCCTCCTCGTTGCGTGCCTCGGAATGCTCAGCTGGTCGGGATCTGTGGCTTTGATCTGATAGACTAAATTGCCCACAGGCGTGTTTTCCACTACCTTCAGTGCAGGCAAATCCTGTAGAATTGGTAGCTTATTATTCACATCCCGGATGGTAATGTTCACAGTCGCCGTGCTCATTAGCTGGGAACTGCCCAAGCCGCCGTCTAATGCGAGCTGTTGTAGAAGAGAATTTATTTATGATACACTCAAGTGATCTTCAAGTCTTTCCCAGCACTTACCACATTTAGAGTGTAGAGCAAGCGTTTGCTTACGGTCAGATCGGGATCTAGATTGGCACCTTGAGCCACAGATATAACGCCCGTCTCGGAGTTGATAATAAACTTGTCGCTGGCGCCCGTCTGTATGCGATAAACGATCGCATTGTTGGGCGAGGAGCCGTCGCGATCGATGGCCAGAACCTGCAGAACAGAGCTGCCACCGGGCAGATCCTCGGGCACAGTTTTACTATAGAAGCTCTTCTGAAAAATGGGCGGATTGTCGTTGACATCCTGTACATAGATGAGAACGGGCACCACGGTGGATAGCATGGGTATGCCCGAGTCTCGGGCGCGTATGAGCAGATCAATCTCTCGCATATCCGCATTGGCCTGGCGCACGGGTCGTCGATGGCTATCGACTAGCTCCTCGTAGTCAAAGTGATGTAGTGGACGGACGAGACCACTCTCCGGATCAATTGTAAAGTTCATGCGGTAGAGACCCTCGACAATCTCATAGGTAATCTGGCTATTCTCAGTCCCATTCAGATCCAGATCGCGTGCCTCCACCTGGAGCGGCGTCTCGAACTCACCCTTGTTCTCCATCAGTTTAGCCTCGTACTGACGATGTAGAAAGATGGGCGCATTGTCGTTGACATCCTGAATATCTAATATGATTTGGGCAGTATTACGATTGCCCTGGCCCACGTTGTCTATGGCCTCGACTGTTAGATAGTGCCGGGAGATGATCTCCCGATCAAAGGCGGGACTGCCGGGGGTTTTGATTGTAATCACGCCCGTAATCGGGTTTAAGTGTAATCTGTAAAGGTCGATCGATAAGGTAATTTCCTATACATCTTGCGAGTAAACTTACAAGTGAGCAATGCCGCCTCGTAGGTTCGTATATCGTATGCCCATCGTTCCGAAATCTCCGGAATCCACATCCAGAGCTTCCACTTTAGTAATGATCGTGCCCAGTTCACTATTCTCGGGCACGCCCACATTGTAGACCGCTTGGGTAAACTCTGGAAAGTTGTCGTTCTGATCGCGTATAAAGATCTGTACATGAGCCGAGCTATTTACCAAAGACATATCTTAATGCTTGTATCCCAATTAATTCATGATTTCCAACTTACCTCCATCGCGCTGGTTCGTCGATCTCACGTGCGAATATCGTAAAGTTTACTTCAACAAATTGCTCAAAGTCCAGGGATTTGGAATTCCTCACGCGCAGCATGAAGTTCGCCTCATTGACCGCCAGTTCAGGCACGATTTCGAATAGATCATTGGGCGGGTCGAGAAACAGGCGAAACGTGCCATTTTTGCCCTCATCATGATCGTAAACGATATTCTGCACCTCGCCATCGATGAAGTTCAATGGTGTATTGGTCTGGGCATTTTCGTTCACCTCACAGCGATAGATGGCCTCTCCAAATGTGGGAATCTCGTCGTTCACATCGGTCACAATAATGGTCACCTCGGTACGTACCGTGGCAGGTCCTTGTTGGGTTTCGTCAGCTGTCTTCGACAGCTCCGTCGCGGTGATCCTGAGTATATGCGCACCATTGACGTGATCGCTCTCCTCCTCACGATCCAGCACAGCCAGAGTGTAGACAACGCCCGTGTGCGTATCGATATCAAAGAGATCGTTGCCATCCAACGCATACGCAATGGGATTATTGATGCCACGATCGCCATCAATGGCGCGCACACGCAACACTTTTGTGCCCACGGGCGCATCTTCGGCAATGCGGGCCACGGCCTGTACTTCGACAAACTCGGGCGGCTGATCCTCAACGTCTTTGACCTTTACCAAAATGGCCGCCGTGCCCGTATTGATGGGTCCCTGATTGGCACGATCGATGGCCAAAATGCGCAGCTGGTACAGACTCTTCTTCTCATAGTCCAGCTCCCGCTGCAGGCGCAGTATACCCTTGCCCTGGTGCGTGGAAATACTAAAGATATCGTTCTCGCCGTCCAACTCCTGCAGATAGTAAACCACCTGACCGTAGGCGCCCTCATCGGCATCGGTGGCCTCCAAGGTGCTGATCACGCCTGGTCCGCTGCCTTCGGGTATTTCAATGGCATTCGGATAGGGCAGAAAGATGGGCGCATTATCGTTAATGTCCTCGACGAGCAGCAAAAAGCTCTGCGTCACATAGTTGTGATCGCTGTAGTGACTGTCCGTCAGGGTGAGCACTATGGCATACTCGTCCTGCGTCTCACGATCCAGCTGCTTGGCCAGAAACACCTTCGCCTCGTTGCCGCCCGTGTTCTCAATGCGAATAATCTCGCTGTCGTGCGAGTTCCGCTTGCCAAAGATCAACGGATCGTTGTCCGGATCATAGCCCCTCAGCGTGTAAATGTGACTGCCCACTTTTGTCTCGGGACTCTCCTTCAGGCGCAGCACAATCTCCGATTGTCCATCGATCGCGAAACGGGGCGGACGATTCGAGGCCACCGAACAGATCGATATTGTGAGTATTATGAAGAGGAGCTGTGAAATTGTGGCCAATTTTAAGCGCACCTTTTTGTAGTCCATGCTCGCAATTGTTTTGGACTGTTTTGCTTTGTACATTCTGGTGTTGTGAGCACCCAAAGACAACTGCTGTCGACAGCTACACGACAGGTCGCACTCGACCATCATCAGGCAGACACCTAGAAAATAGACGAAGTGTTACAACAACAACAACAGCAACAACAGCAGCAACCTGTGTTAACCCATTTTCTCTTCTACCCCAATGTCATTAAAATGTGTACACACATTTAGCGACACAAACGTGTGTTTGTGTGTGTGTTTGTGATCTGTGCCTTATGACCTTAAAAAAGTTTCGCTTGAGAAATTCCAAGTACGTAAACCTAATAAAGATTTACAAATGAGTGCGAGTAAAAAGAGCCACGACTTTGGTAAGTACTGGAGCGGTAGCTGCAACTGCGGCTAACTGACAAAGCCGTCCAATTGCTGTTGGCCATTTCTGGTTCTGCTTGCAACATCGCAAAAGCTGCGCGTACAAGCCAAAGAATGAATTAAGTCGGACAAACGTTGCTCAATGGAACTGGACACACACACACACACACACACACACCCAAGGGGGGGTTAGGGGAATCGGGGCCAGGGGCTCTATTCGTATAGCACGTTCTAAGCAGTGTGTGCAACGAAGATCTTGCGAAAGTTTTTATGCGCAAATTAATTAAGCGTCGAAATTTGTTTTCTTTCATTGACTTCATTCTTTGTTCGGCGTTAGCCCGGAATTCCGCTAAAGAAAATTTCATTTCTTCAAAGTTTAACGACCGTTACGGGCTTTTTTTTTTTTACTTGGCTTTTACTAATTGTATGTGGCTGGCCAATTATTAATATATCTATTAATCTGTGGTAAGGTAAATGTTGTTCTCAGCAGGGAAATTTTGCACATTAAAAGAAATCGTTTAATGCATGCGACAGATCAGGTTGATTAAACATATATATGTATATATAAAAGACTGTATGGTAGGATAAGGGAAAATAATACCTTTGTGGCTCGTAAGGGCTTTTGTGATTCTGATAGCTCATTCAGATCAAGGTGTAGTGTGTGCAGTGTATCTCCCACATTTGAATTTAATATTTCGTCAACGCGAATGCTCATAAAACAGTTGGCTTATCTTTGTGGTTTTTCACAGCCGCATCTTGATATGTAATTGTGCTGCGTGTGAAAAAGTATCTCTTTCATGTGAGTGCATCTGACAGATGCATCTCGGAGTCGTATCAATGCCGTCAGCTGTTTGTTAGCAAGACATTGCCAATGTTTGTGCCGTGTTGAACTCAGTGTTTGCTTATTAAAACCAAGTGCCACGCCCCCAGTCCGGGGCAGTTCATTGATTTCACAATTATGACATTTCATAATTTGCTGTCGAGCAATTTGTGCGCAACTCGTTTAAACTTTTTGCCCGGCAATTGATTTGTAACATTCGCAGATACATAAACAATTACAGACACAGATACACAGATACATTTGCAGATACAGATACAATTGCAGCTTATTACCATTTGCGTGTTACATCAACCTCTTGGAAAGTCATATTTATCTTGTGTTGAAAAATCGTAGACAAGGTCGTTTATGAATTTCAAATGGTATTTAAAACAGCTTCGAGCAGTTTTATTAAAAAAAATTATAATTTCATTGGCGTCTGAAGTAGCTGATTTCGCTTTCAACCGCGGTGCATGCAACATTTTCTATTTTCAACAATTTTCTTTACTGGTATTTAGATGCTGCCTCTGCCTGAGGTAATTATGTATTTATGGCCAGCGCTTTTGTGTAACGTACGGCAATTGGGTTGTTTGGTCAGTTGGCGTTTTCATTAGCCAAATGCACCAAAATGGCCAGAAGTGGGTGGAGGCATCCACAGCTCTTATATATAGATACTTATACAAATGTCTGCATATACTTCTAATTTCATGCTGCAATGATTTTGGTTACCATTTGTTTAGTTAATAACGGTTTAATATACCAGCTATTGAGGCTATCAATTCCGATGCTGCCGATATTCTATGGGCTTAGTTTCTGCTGGCCCATATATATTTAAAAATACATGTACATGTATTTGAGCACTCTTCTGTAACCAGCTACATCACGTGCCCGCCATGGATACACTTAGAGAAAAAAAGTGTTCCCAATTGAAACGTTACCTAATTTGTGTAGTTTTTACAAACACTTTCTTTTAA
>SCDZ01000827.1:0-26383 GCA_004143845.1 Drosophila lacertosa | reverse complement strand
GTATCGCTTGTTAAATTTGGATGATTGAAAGTGTCTCAAAAACAATTTTGAAAGTGGTGAGGCGCGACACTGCTATTTTTATGAACACAGCTGTATATACATATAGTTGTGAAAATATTAATAGAAGTGGCGAACATCATTGAAACAGTTTTTGAGACACTTGCACGTTTCCAAATACTATACATACAAATACTACTATTATTATTTTCACAAATATGTATATATATATAAATATAAATAGTAGTATTTGTATGTATAGTATTTGTATATTTATCCAAACTAAAACCAATATTATCATCATCAACTATTTAATTTACCTTGAAGATCCGAAAACGTCGACGGCGATAAATCCACCAGCGCCAACTGCAAGTGTTTTAATGCACTACGAAAATCGCCATTGACTTTTAACATCAATCCTAGCCGAAGATGGACTTCATTTGCACAGGTGAAATGTGGTTTTAAGTATAACAGCTCTTGAAACAATTTTATTGACCTAAATATGTATATATATATATATATTTATAAAGTTTGAAAATTACTAATTAAAAATTAATATTTATTAAATAGTTTAAGCTAAACTTATAAGTAAATTAAACCATGTTTTTGGGTTTAATTCCTGACAGTCCTTAACTGCTCAGACATGACTCCATTTTGCAATCTTATTGTTTAAAATATAATGAGTTAGTTAATACATTAAAAATAAAAAATCAACCCTTCATTTTGAAAAACTTTATTTTACCCGTTTATAGTTTTTGGTTTATTTCATAAAATGCGAATTTGCTTTATTCAAATCAAAGTGTAAAATTTAAAATATAAATTAAAAGGCTGTAATGATGCTCAGGTATTTCTCTGTTTAAATAACAATGACTTGCTTTGTACTTAGATTTGAAAACTCCTTTAAAAGTCTAAAAATGTCTTAGTTTATGATCTTGATCTTAGTTTTGATAGAAGAATGGAAAATGGTGGATACGGATACTCGGTTTGAAATGATAAGATTGTTCAGCGTATATCCCTGCCAGGCCCCCAAATAGAGGAGTCATACTTGACTTGGATATGGCCATACGGAAATGAAAAATAGCCAATAAAAATTACCTGAAATGTGCCTTACTGGAGGAATGGCAAAAAATTTCAGTCGAAACGACTTAAAGCTTAGCTTCCACATAGAAAAACGCTTAAAAGCTGTTCAGAAGCAAAAAAAAAGGCCACACGAAGTATTAAGTTTAAAGTTGTTTAGTCTTTATGATTAAGGAGATTATTTTTGTTAATTAAATATATAATAGTCTGACTTAAAAGACTACGTTTAATTTTGTTGATTATCGTTCATATTTTAGCTACAGTGACCACTTAAAATTTTTTGTTAAGGAGGACGTCTGGTAAATCTACGGCAACAGTTCAACTTTAATTTGTATAAAAAACAACAAACATAGTTTGTGCTTTAAATGCTACACCGATTTGGAACCGTCTGCTCCGATTTGTTCAGAAATTTTTCACCTGATTTACTTATTCTTAACGGGAATAACAGGAAAGCAATTCACAAAGTAACAGCATTCCATATGCATGGGAGTTTAAGTACACATACACATATACATAAGTTTACAAACGTAGTTTGTGATCTGTTGATTTTATTTATTATTTATTTATTATTTCGTATTCGCAACACAAAAACATATTTAAATTCAGAGACTGCAGTGCATGAGATGAGTACATAAAGATGGTATAATCAATATACTTTAAATATATTTCAACCTTTTGTTCACTTGGTGGAATATTTGAAAGGCTTGTTTAATTTATTTATTATTTGTACTATTTTTTAGCTATGATAATTTGTTTGGCAATAGCATTTGTTTGAATTTAAAAATCACATAGTCAACACACATTTACAATTCTAAGTTTTTTTAATTTACTTACTAGTGGTGGCATGACTTTGTAAAAATATCGATAAGTTATCTTGAAAAACATTGTACATCGATATCTCCACATTTCAATGAAACAATTGGAATATCAATTGAAACATATATATATTAATGTATGTATATATATATATATAGATATATATATATATATATATATATATATATATATATGCAAATAAAGTAATCTTATATTTATTTCAATTGGAAAATTTCAGTTTATAAAAAAAAAAACCAGCTTTTAGGCGATATTGCTTTTTATCTTCTTCTTTTTTGATTTTTATATTTAAAAGCAATAAAAAAGCAGAAAAATATTTTTTTTTTTTTTTTTTTTTTGAGGATTTATCTTTATATATCCTTTGCATAACGGTTAAAATTTATTTTATTTAGTAGTTTTCGCAAATTACGGATTAAAAATTATGTTAAGATTATTTTAAGGATATTTACCACTAGTCAATATAAATTTTAGAAGTCAGAAGTCTATTTACTTTCACATCTGGACATTATGAAAAATCATTAAAGCTATGATTAGCAATTGTTATAAAACATAGTCATTATTCAAACATTTGACGAATCCTAAGATTTAAAACGGATTACTGTACGTAACTCTTTAAGCAAGAAATGCCAGTATAGGTAAGCACTAAGAGCTGGATAAAACTTGGGAATAATTTTTATTTTAGTTTTCAGCTACACAACAAAATGAATTCAATCACATATTTCTAAAATTTCAACAAATTTCATGCAACGAACAGATGTCCGTGGAACGCGGAATCTTCAGTAGGAAAGAATCTTCAGTTTAGTTTAACAACCACATTTTTAGCGCTTTGAAGTAGGGAGTATAGTTATAAAGATTAGGCAGTTAACTTTGTATTTTTCCATAAACAATTTTTTACGGTGGAGCTGCAAGTGCGCAGTTTCTTTCTGTATAACGTGGTTTATGTATCACTGCAAAGCAGTTTACATGTTTATAAATAGCAAAGGATATTCTGTTTAAAATGTATTCATAGTTTAAGATTGATTATTTTAGCCTTTTTTAGTTTATGTCTTTGTCCCAGTTACTTATTTCGCGCACATAATGTTCGTTTCAAAGAAACGACCTTGAAAACAACACAAGTTAAAGACTTCAACTTTTTGTCTGTATGCACATAAAATGTATACAATGTATATTATTATTAAAGAAATCAATTTTGTAGGGTTTTTGTTTGCATATAAAGAATCCATTAGCTAGTGTCACCAAACTTAGTATTTTCTTGTACAGTGTACAAAGATAAAGAATACTTTTTGGTTACCTCCTCCCAAAATATATATACCAATGCTCATTTTAAGTATTAAAAATGTTATATAGGTTGTAAAATAAAAATAAATCGAAAATTAATTTTCAATGTGTATATGATAGTGTATGTGTGTGTGTATATGATAGTACAAATATGACCACGAGTGCCATTAAGCACTTTATGCATCAGCAGCGTATCTTTTTCTCAACCTAATAAATTCAATACTGAGTTCCTGCCGTTGATGCTGATTACAATATTTTTAAATTAATATGTGTGAAACAGTTTATTCAAATTGATTGGTGTCCAAATCGTATGTGAATACATCATCACCAATTTTTGGTATTAATGAAGACCCTGTTTTATATCCTGAAACCTCTAAAAATGTTTCCAGGGGGACCATGCTTTTGTCGAATGCAAGTAACTGGCAAAATAAATATATATAAATATATATAGTATATATAATTCGTGATCAGGTCGACAAGCTGTATGATCGATATGATAATATGTGTGAAACAGTTTATTCAAATTGATTGGTGTCCAAATCGGATACCAAACCGTAAAACCTATAGATGGAAAATATCGGGTTTGTGTAATTAATAGAGATAAATGCGCGATTTGAAATCCCCTTTGTAAGTGTACCCTAAATCTTAACTATCTATTTAACGAAGCTTAACACAAGTAAATATTCCCAAAAATACCCTATATACGTTGCTCCCAATAATGTAACGAAATTAATGAATAATATCACAATTCTTACAAAGGGCACATGTATTCACATCACCAATTTTTGGTATTAATGAAGACCCTGTTTTATTTCCTGAAACCTCTAAAAATGTTTCCAGGGGGACCATGCTTTTGTCGAATGTAAGTAACTGGCAAAATAAATATATATAAATATATATAGTATATATAATTCGTGATCAGGTCGACAAGCTGTATGATCGCAGAGATCTCAATAAGTAGACGACGCAGAACAACTCCCTAATTTTTCTTTGATGACCTAACCCAATTGCCTCACAATTGGGCAGAGGCGAGCCGCTTAGTAAAGTACACAAATTGTAGCATGTGTGTACATCGGAGCTAAAAAGTGGTTGTGTTTGTAACAGCTAAGCTCGTTAAATGATTTTGAATTGCATATCTCACTAACTCAACGAAATTGCTGCACTGTGTTTGTATCTTAAAACAGCAGTGTATATTGTTAAAGTCGACGGTATTTTTGTGCTTATAAATGTCACCTAAATCTTAACTTGAAAACAATGTAAATAGATAAATTTAATACTTGTAAATTAGCTTAAACTAATCATAAATTCAAGGATTCAAAAGTTACCATTTATAACAGCGAAATTCAAAATAAACGATGCCAATGCCATATAGAAATGTATGGTTATTCCAATATTTTTCACACAATCGCATATACTTTTGATATGCAGATAAAGCTGTAAGGAAAAAAGAAAGCTGTTAAATGTCAAATATGTTTATAAAAATGTATCTGAAGAGAAGCAGAGAATGACATAAACATGTATATATAACATATATATTTAGCTTGTATGTTTTAATAAATTCATTAAAAATGGTTAAGTGTTCAACGTTTAATTATGCAAATGTTATTAACAAGCCAAAAGAACCATTTCTGGTCCTAAAAGTATACATATTCTCACTCAATGTACCGGTAAATGTTCGCTGAACGCAGACATCAAATTTTTAACTTTAGATCCTGCAGAAAATGTTTTATTTGGTTTTATATTTATTTCATTATTATTATTATTTATATATATTTTTTATTTATATCTTATC
The DNA here is from genome assembly GCA_004143845.1 of Drosophila lacertosa. Lineage (NCBI taxonomy): Eukaryota > Metazoa > Arthropoda > Insecta > Diptera > Drosophilidae > Drosophila > Drosophila lacertosa. Next base: position 21,405 of record SCDZ01000827.1, on the reverse strand, counting down.
TTTTTTAATAGATATTGATGTTTTGATCAAATGTTGGACTCAACAAGAGCTAGACAACTCAGATTTAGTTCAGTTCGTTCTTGGAACGAACACACATAATTAGAATGTACATTTTATTTTAGAAATTATTATGCTTGCAGAGTTATATGTGTTAATTTACTAGAGTTGAGATGATATTAACGAAATCTTGGTTCACAAAAAAAATTTAATGGTTTTGATAAAAGTTAACTTCCAAGATCTCAAGAGCATTTTAGACACTAAAAGAGGTACAACTATAAGCAGATTAACAATTTTGGTCCTTAAAAACTATTTACTTTCACAAAATTTAATATGAATTGATTCAAGTCAACTTCTGTATAAAACTCAGACCCATTACTTTAAGTTTGATGTAAAATTAATATTCTTTAAAATTTGCGATTCTCTATTCTCTCACAATGGTGTTCCTCCTTTGTGTCTGTTTAAACCTTATTTAATATCAAAATACATAATACACTTTTAATGTTAAAGTATATTTTTTAGCAATAAAATAACAAAATTGGAAGTAAAACCAACAGTTTTATAGAAAGCAACAATATTTCAGAAAATGGTATTGATCATTTTGCAAATCCTATGACATGCATTTTTCCAACAAGCTGAGGAATTGAAGCGAACTATATACAATGGAAGATCAACTTAAGTGATTTTAATATATACGCTTAAGTGCATGTTTGGCGAGATAACTGTAGTTCTATATTTAAAGAACTATAAAAAATATTACGTTAATAAACCGATTGTATACTATACTTTTTTGCTTATAAATAAAAATAAAATCTTGACATTTCCTCGAAAAATAAGTCGTTTAAAATTTCATATTAAATAAGAGCATCCAAATCAATGTACATTTAGATACATAATGCAGAAAAACGGACTTAATCGAGGTAAACAGAGTTAGTGAACGAAAATACGGTTCGAATACCTGCCCAGTGTATGAATGTAGTGTTGTTAGTGTTTTAAGAGATATATTAATAAGGAACCGCTTTAAGTCAATGCATGCATGCAATATTTCCTAGGCACTCAAGAAAATCTGCTATAAAAAAAAAATCCGGAATGAAGTTGTTAGCAGTGAGAAATATTTGTGACAAACGATTTATACCATTCATTGTAAATATACACAGGAGTATGGTTAACTTAAACCCCACACTGTAGTAATTGTTGCAAAATATTAGTTTCCGCCCTACGAACTAATTTACATAACATATACATTTTGGTATGTTATGCAAAATGCCACTATGAGAGAATTTACCTTCAGAGTATTCTGACATTAGCAGATGAAGGTGTCCGAGTTTACAATAAGTATTCACGTCCACCGTTCCAATTTCGTGATTTTCCTTGCAGTCGTTTTCCAATCCATATTTAAAAGATTTGCAGTTGAGTTCTATTTTTCCAGAATTTTCCTTTTTATAATCCTCGGTTTTCACTGGAGAATCACTTTTTATATTCGTGTGTTTTCCATCGCGTTGTTTAATATTTATTGAACAGGAGCTGGCTATCTCATCTTGTAAAACTGTAATAGTTTGTTGAATAAGGTCCTTAATATCAAGATTTTTAGGATCCGACAAATCAAGGAAGCCATAATAGCGACTAAAACATATTAAAAAGTTAATAAATACATATGTAAATGTAGTATTGTAACAAATTAACTTTACCTATCGAATTCTAAAACCGTGTAAATATCATCAATAGTGTTTTGAAACATTTTGCATTGTGCAATTTATATGAATAACTCAATTAAATAATTTGTCAACCAAACTGTTCAGTTATCCCGAATGATATTTTGCTATCATTTATTTAATTTCTCAGCGTTCATTTACTAAATAATGTGCGTCAAATGAGCATCGGTCATATAGAGTTGATTTTCGGAACTATGTTCCGGTGCCGGAACCACATTTAAATTTTCTTTTATTTGTTTTCATGCACTTCATAAATAAAGGTTAGTTAAAAATTGTTAATAATAAAATTAATTAATACTGTTAGTCATATATTAATTTAATTTTAATTTAAGAAGGCGTAAAGAAATGAATTCTTTCAATTCTCGAAATATCGCAATTTGTGGGCAGTGTAAACAACAAGTATTATACACGATTACAGCCTAAAGTTTCACCTTCTCACTCCTAGAAGATTGGTAAAAAGTCATTCTCGAAATATCGCAATTTGTGGGCAGTGTTAACAAAAAGTCTTATACACGATTACAGCCTAAAGTTTCACCTTCTCACTCCTAGAAGATTGGTGAAAAGTCATCAACGATTCTAAGATATGTAATAAATTCTCGGCCAGCCCAATAAAATATATTAGCTTTGTGTTTGTAGTGTTGTTTAATCAAAAACGCAGTTGGCCACAATGCACGCTTTCATTCACATTTTATAGGCAAAAGTTAAAAGAATTTTATTTAAATTTAAAATTCTCCGATTAAGAAATTGTTAGCTAGGCGTAGTTTATTTACAACTTTATCGAGCTACTAGTTCGAATATGATCTGAACCATTGCATAGACTCCGTGCTGAATAATTAAATGAAGTTCTTGGCGGTAAACATACAATTCAAATAATTATATTTGTTTCAGAAATTAAAAGACGTAAAATTAATTAATATTAGCGTGGATTGTGTGAAATTGTCGCTAATTATATATCTATATCACATTTTGTATGGGGCTAGCAGCGAATTTGCTGCATATCTCAGAAATATTACGGACGTTCTTTCTCTCTTACAGTAGAGGAAATGAACATCAGGCTTCTACTGTGTATAAAAGTTTTAGAGGAATATTCTCGCCAAACTTTGATATAATCGTTCCAAACTGCAAACAATGCTGTCAATTCCTAGAACGCTGACCACTCAGGTCCCCGTCGTTCACTTTCAAAATCGAAAAAATCATGAATTGATAAAAATTGTATCAATTTCAATTGAAAATGTTTGGGAGACTTCAAACGACCACTGTATTAAATCTTAAGCACATCGATAGAAAATGTGCCAAGAAAGTGCGAATATTGTGATCGATTTATGTGCACTTTTTTTGGATTGATTGAAAACAACAAGCACCTTTTAGGCTGATCACTAACTGCTGTGGCGTTTCGTAAGAGGTTGTAATAAATATATAGTTCTTCGAAAGTCTCTTGGCGTTTACAGTAGTTTTTGTATTTGAGTACTTAATTTGTGCTTTTAAACCAACTTATTGTCTATTCTTGAAACTATCTCCAAAGCTTGATGCTGTACAGCTGCCAAATTTGTTTAAATATGTGCGAGCAAAGAATATTATTATTAAATATTATGATTATTTTAATTTTGGATAGTATATCCTGCACTAAATCATGCAAGCATCACGTTTATATGGGGGAAGTACATTACACTTTCCAATTTTCAACACTTGCTGAGGGTCTCGAGTTTAGACTCTAAATCAAAACAACACCTTAATATTTGACTAGAAAGGAGTTCAAGCACTATGAAAAGCAGTGTTGGATTGTTTTTGTTGTTACTTGGTCATTGTGCTGAGCCCTAATATAAATTACTATCGCTTCAAGATCTTTAACAGTCATTACGAAATATGTATTATCGATGCAATAACTTAGTAAATGAGCTTTAGTCCGTCTTAACGTTATAAAAATACATTTAGAACAATTACATTTTATTTTATTGATTTATGTAATTAAAAGAATATAAACTGCCGAAGATAACATCACCGACACGATGGGGGTATTTTATTTGCCAGTCCGTCAACTTTCTTAGTGCTGTTATAGAAAATACAGCTTAAATAGATAGGAGAAGTTAAAAGGAAACGTCCATGTTAAGGTAAGTCATAAACTAAATCTTATACTAACAAAATTATTATATGAAAGTGGAAATTATAATATAGGTGAGATATAAAAGAGAAAATATAGAAATAGATGACAAACCACTGAACCGGTTGGGTGAATAAAATATAATATTGAATATAAATCTAAATAGTAAATATATGACCCTTCTCATAGCTGAGAGTGATCAGTGTGAGAAAGGGGACCGAGAAGTTAAGACGACCTAGAATAAAAGGAGAATCTATGTGGACAACAATTAACTTATACTGCGTGAGTACGATTGTAAACTAAGATTCGGATATCAGTTTAAGCCATGTAAGGCAAAAAGAAAATTTTGCTTTTTAACGAAGTCTATCCGATCCTGATTAATTTTAAACTGCGGACTCCAAATGCATGAGCTGTATTCCAGAAGTTTAGTTGTAAAAGGGTCGTTAAAGTCCCTTGACCAGCGTTTTATAAAACCTAGGACTCCCTTAACTTCGTGGATGCTTCGATAGTGGATATGTGACTATTGAAACTTAGCTTAAAGTCCAGAAGAACACCAAGGTCTTTAACAGCCTTGATGCGTTGTAAAGGAAAATTGTCTATGGTATAGGTAACTAAATGGACCATAGTACGGCTAAACGTCATAAACATACACTTAAAACAATTTAAATACAACTGATCCGCTGAACACTATATTTGCATAGAATGTTAATCATCCTGTAGGCAAGAATGATGTAAATAATCAGAGTAAGATAAAATGAGTTTTACATCATACATAAGTATACGAGAATGAGTTATTACTGAGGGGAGGCCATTATTAAATAATGTCAAAAGCAATGGTCCAAGATGTCTACCCTGAGGTACTCCAGAAGAAACTTGAACCAGCTTTGAGGTATGGGATCTTAATAAGACTCTTTGGGTTCTACCCCTTAAATAGGAAGAAATCCAGGAGAGCAGTAAGGGAGGAAAACCAATACGGTCGAGTTTTGAAATTAAAATATAATGGTTGACAGAGTCAAAAGCTTCACTGAAGTCAGTCTAAATGAAGTCAGTTTTTTTTTGTTAATAAACCATCATTAGCTAATAAGGTAAACTCTAACAAATTGGTTCTAGATGAGCGACTTCTAACAAAACCATGCTGGGCAGGGGAGATAAGAGACTTGCAGAGACGCTGTAGGGAAGAAGTAATTATTTTTTCAAATAATTTAGGGATGGCGGACAACTTAGCTGTGCCCCTATAGTTCGTAATATCAGACTTACCACCTTTTTGTGGAGAGGAATGATACACGATTCTTTCGAAAGCGTTGATTCTACGGAAAGTTTAAAAAGCTTTAGCAATGGACGAAGAAGGGAACCACTAGACTCCTTGAGAAAACAACTTGGAATATTGTCTGGCCCAGCAGCGTAAGAGGTTTTTAATGAATTCATAGAGGAAAGAACAGAAAAGTGTGATAAAGTGGGAGCAGTAATTGAGTTGGAAGAAACAATGTTATAGGGATATAAAAATTATAAGCTAAGTCAGAGCAATAAGTTGATTGGAAAAAGTTTGCAAAGAGGGCCGAGGAAGCGGATTCATTGCTTGCTTTTTCGGTCCCAAGAAAGATAGAGGAAGTCAGACCAGAAGACTTTCTTTTTAACTTAACAAAGTTGAAGAATTGCTTAGGGTCGTGAGCAAATTGCCTTTTGCACCGTGCAAGATTATTCTTATAATACTGAGAATTAAGAATAAAAAAGTTTTTCGTTGCTAAGATGTATTTCGACTAGTCAAAGCTGGATCCAGACTTTTTAAACTTTTTAAGACATTTTGATTTAATTATCAGTCTAACAATTAATTTACCCGAACATTGAAGTTGTATAGTGAACGAAGTGCATTAAAAGCGGCTATGATGAAAGTATTCGGGGTCCAAACAAATAACAAATAATCCAAATAAGTTTAACATAAAGTATACGAGAATAAGGTTTTGTAGAAGTATAGTAATTTAAAATCATGGTTAAATGAAAGCTTCCTATAGGACTAAATTCAGGTATAAAGGACGAAACATGATTCAGCTTTAAGGTATTTGACTTTAAAAATTCTTTGCCATTTAAATAGATAGAAATAGATTAAATAGATAGCAAGTAGACAGAATAGAAATTGCCACAGACCTCGGCTCTGCCAGGTAAGCACAATGCCTTGCCTTTATCCGTAGAAAATAGCACGTTATGGGTATTTCTTTGCCTTAAGGAAACCAGTAATATCGGAAAAATTTACAGAATTGAACATTTTTTTAAATCATTGATATCGAATGATAATGGATATCAAGAAAGAAAGAAAGCCATTAGACGGAAAAAGGATTTAACTGGTTATTACCTGTGAGGTAAACAATATAACAAACGTTATTGATAATAAATATGCTTAATTGAATATTACTAAAATAAACTTTCCAAGTTGTAGTAATGTTAGCGCAAGTCTGTTGAATATGTTTCTTTGCTGTAGAAATCGATTACATCTTCTTATTAACTTCTTATCAATGCTGTCAAAATTATCATCCGTATATATTGTTCATGCATAATATATAGTTATAATATAGTGGTAAACAAAGTATGTTATCTATATATTGTAAAGCACTTGGAAAATGTCAAAACTATAAACATCCTTTGTGTGCCTGGGTAAAAATAGATAGAAATGCTATATATGCGTGTTGCATCCATGAAAATGTTAAGGATTGAAAATATTTACGACTCAGAATTCAGATACAAATAGAAAGTGAAAGCATCAATATCTCAATTAAGTCCATTCTCATCAGTGTGTTACTAAGGAAATAGTACATACATACATTTTAAGACGGTTTTAAGTATAAACATAAACCTTTATTGAACGACCTTTTGAGATACACAATAAAATAAATATCAAAAGCAGCATTTATTACTGTTATATAGCTCGATGATATGAACACCCTCAAAATAATTAAAAAAAACTTCATAACAGAATGCTCTCCACTAGTTTGGCATAAGGTATCATCATGGCACCAAAGCAAGTACATCTTATCATGACTTTAATTCCCTCATTTTCTTCGAGTTTATTCTGTATGAGTCTTATCTGCTTGACGATCTTTTTATTGTTAAAGACAGGGATGAGCTATATCCCCCACATTGGTGCGCTTGTGTCTTTGGGCATTACACATATTATACTTAGCGCTATAAACTTAAAGATTCCAATAGCCGACAAAACATTCTTTTCACATAAGCAGATGTCACCGTATTTCTGGCTAACTGAGCCTTAAATAGGCGAGTTGCACTGTAGCATAGTAACAATGTCAATGTTTAACTCAAATTTGTCATACCTTAGAGCAATATATATTTGGTACCTTAATATGTATTTGGACGTGTTGGCAGCAAATGGTGCAAATGTCTAAATGTTAAATTTTCAGTTAATTAAAACAATCCATAAAACCCAACATACGAGATATATTAGGAGCATCATATTATGTAAGAACCCAGGACTTCGGCATATCAATGGCTATAAAGAAAATATATATGCATGTCTTGTTTACTCTATTAATGATACATATGCTACTTTGCTTACAGCCATTTTATGTAAATATATTATATATCTAAAGTTAAAGTCAATGGTCTAATTTTTTTAAGTTAAAATAATAAATGAATTGAGTTGAGACGTTGAAAAGACACCAACTGATTTTCCTTTAAAAAGTTCATCTTTCAATCGCAGAGTCAGATTTCTGGCTTTATTATCGCTCTTCTTTTAAACATACATGTCCATTTTGTTCAGCGAATACGCTTAAGCCATTTTGAACTTAATAAAATTAAAACTTCAACTTAGTTTTCCCCGGGAAAAGTGAGGATGGTGTTATTGGGTTGTTCCGGACAAAAGTTATCTTTTAGTTTTTAAATTAGCCTTAGGATACAAATTATTATTTAAGTTATTTAGAGTAATGTCGGGATACGCAGCCGCTTAATTTAAATACTTACAATAAAACATTCAATAGTCAGTGGTGCAGCTTAAATAAATATAAATAAATTGTATAAATTGTTTGCGCTGCCCACTGTACTTCTTCTAGTTGCTTATCTGCTAAGCATGAGCCAGATGTAAATGATGTTGTTGTAATCACGGCCAAGGTGCCCACGCTCTTTCAACTATTTTCTCTCTTGTCGCTCTAAGCTTTGACCCTTTTCGGTGCTTATGCCCTTTATATTGTTGTAAGTTTGCTATCATATCGCCAGGTGCATCGCGCATCGCCGTGACAATAAAAACTTAAAGAACTCGGAAAAATATTATATTCATTTGTTATAAATTTCAATCTTTATTAGTGTTACAAACAGAATTTGAGTGTCCAGTTTCCAAATCAATATCCTATGTCGAGAGACCAATGTTTTACAAATGTTCTATTTATTTCTTTTTGCCTCAATTAGTCTATTTAACTACTTATGCTTTTTTTGTAATGATATTTCTCTGAAGATTTTTAAACTCAATGAGATGTATGTACTATTTCTGCAGTAATACACTGGTGTGTACGAACGTTCTGTTTGTAACTAAATTCTTTATCGGTCTGACCCAGATCTTTATACCCTGGGTCGGACATATTTTTAATCCATAATATTGCTGAGTTTGTACGGCTGCATCGTTATCTTAATTTAATCTAGACTTTCGCTCAGTTTATAAGACTGCAGCGTGCAACTGCCGACCCTAAATAAATGTGATATGATCTCAAGTATGTGTTGTAACACGCTTATGCTAACTGTCTTTACCTAGGCGCACATGGGATGTTCCCGGTCTTCACATCTCCGAAGTGCTTTACCATATTTAGGTTACATACATACTTTGTTAATATAATATAATATTACTCTTATGCTTGAACAGAGTATTTATTGTGTCATGTTTTAACCATTCATTGGGAAAGCTTGAAGTCCCAACTACTTGGGGAAAATTATTTGTCAATTTTACTCATTTGCTTGTTGATAGCATAGTCATTGGTTGAGTACTTAAAATATTGGAAGTCTTTTCAGAGTAGTCTTTTGAGTTCAATCCAGCAGATTATTTCTTTTACATATAACAGTAAAGGTATTTCGCCAAGTATTTGTTTGTGAGGGCGATATCGTTTTTTAGAGTCCTTACTATAGCAAACAACTCCATACTGTTAAGTCAGACGGGACCATTTAAAATTTCATACTTTTTGTCCCTCTATGATTACCTTATATTTTCTTAAAAACTTCCTTTAATAAAACATATTGCATATAGAAACTTGCAAATTCGAAAAGGTCGTGATTTTAAATAATTTGGTTGCTTGCTCATAGCTATAGAACGCTCATACTTTGTTAGGGCATGTTATGTTGCGGAAACATATACATCGACATAAATTCAATTTGTAAAAATTGTTAATATTTTTATCGATAAAAACCATTTATCGGTATTAATAATAATTGGCTATGGATGTAGACCAAAAATATATAAGCATTATAGGGTCTGATATGTATGTTTAAAAGCTTTTTTTTAGGGTTCAGCTTAAAAAAATAGTTGGTCAATACACACTTCCGTTTGTATTCTTTTATAACTGCTTGACAGAATTAGTATATTTTCTGTCATGACATGCTCCCCCGTTGGCAAATTTGCTGCAGGCTCCTCTGACCAGTTCATTGGCCTTCCGAATGTTGGCAACGGCGTCGTACAACGGTACTGACAAATCTTGATGGCGGCAATAAACGAAGCAGTTGACAAGTCGTCGACGATTTCGAGATGTGATGCCTTGGTTGAGAAACAAATGAAAATTGCCATGTAGCATTTTATAGGCGGTCTTGTTTTGACTTCCGACTTGTAATAGAAAGGTCCACAAAAGTCAATTGAAGTGATGAGGAGTGGCCTTGGCTTAAAGCGTTCAGCAGAAAAGGGCGCCATTATATGCTCGACCATTTTTGGCTTTAAACGAAAGCATCGTATACATTTGCTGATGACAGCTGAAACGGATTATCTTCCTCCGCCTAGCCAAAATCTATGACGCAAAGCAGGCAATAGACTCTGCGGTCCAGCGTGGAGAAATTTGTTGTGGAAGAATTCGATAATCGCAATTGTGACAGAATGACCATTAGGCAGGATGATAGGATGTTTTGCATTGAAGTCCAAATTTGAGTGTTGAAGCCGTCCTAGAAAGCGTATGAGACCATCGCTATCCGAGATTGGACACAGGGATAAAATTTTACATTTTTTTGAGAGCGGCTTTCTGCAACGCCTTGTATTCTTTAACAAAATGTACACGTTGTATATATTTGAATAGCATATGCGTTCCACCTTTTATATCTTCAACTGTTAGGGATCCTGAGCGTGTGTGCCCTTCGAGTTTTGTTAGCACAAATCTATAGATGTAAGCAAAAACTGCATGTAGTTTTTCAGCTTCGTGATAAAGGAGTCTATTAAGTCTGGGGGTTAATAAAACTTAGCAATCGCTGACAAGATTGATCTTTTTGTGGCCGGCTTCTCAGACGACTCATGCGAAAATTGGAAGAGAAAGCTGTCGGAATACCACATCCCATTCCAAGCCCAGCGTTTGGTAACATCTGTGCCATCCTGAAATTTGGTCGTCTATTCACGATCCGAATCTGACTCGCCCTCTATGGCAAGTGGCTCATTTGAGCACCATTTCTGAATTGGAAAATGTCTTTCTTCCAAAAGCTCCTTGACCTGATGACGAATGCTTGAAACTTCATCGATGGTGTCTCCTCCTGTTATCAGATCATCAGCGTAGAAATCCCTTCGCAGAACTTAAGCTGCTATCAGGTAGACAGCTGTTGCGTTGGCCGAATGGCTAAAAATGCAGCTCGCTTCGTGCCTCATCGTCAGTGTTATCACGATATATTGTAGCAGGTTGTCAGGATGGCAAATGCGCACGCAACCTTGATAAAATGAAATCGAATGGGTGTGTTGAGCAATTTAAGCTGTATGAATGGACTGACAAACAAAAGATCGATGAGCGAGAATCCCGATGTGGATTTGGCAAATCCATCGAAACGACACGTAGCTTCTTGGAAGAGCTGTCCAACTTATTCACGCAGTGGTGCGATAAGAAGAACTGTGGCAGATCCGTCGGAGACATATGACCCAAATTTATGTATTCCTGTATTAATGAAGCGTATTGTTTCTTTAAATTCGGATTCCTTGAGAATTTGTCCCCGAGATTTGATGTTGCTGGAAATGCTGTTCGCATATAGTGTCTTCATCCAGCTATCCACTTCCCAACACCGTTTTATGATGCTATCCAAATTATCGATCTAAGATTGGTGCTTGGACTGCTTTATTTGTGCCGGCAATGCGATGCGGGTACCATTAGTAGCGGAGAGCCCGCCTGCCACAATCCGACTTAGCCGAGTTTTTTGCAGAATAGGCAGGTTATCGGCAATATTAATTTGGCCAATCCACAGAAGTTGATGAAAGAGTCCAGCACCAATCAGCAGGTCGATGCGCTGGTTTTTATAAAAAGCGGATCTGCAAGAACCAAATTATTAGGAATGCTTTGAATGATTTAAGTCGAAATCGGGATAATTTTCGGTTATTGTGAGTAATGGAACTCGCGAATGAGATGCTGTAGTCCGAATGGCTGCGGATATCAACAAAGCATAGCACAGATCGAATTCGAACCTGCACGATAGCATTACCCAGTAGTACGTAATCAGGATTATCTGTCTGAGTTCCACTGCTCTAGTTCGCGTCATTTCCGAAGGTAATTTAAACAAAAGTGGAGCCTTTTGGCCTCTCTGTAGCGAATATTTGGAGCGAGAGCTATGAATCATGGGCATTTTGTCAATTGATAATCTTTGACTTGGCACAGAGCACAAAACAGATTAGCAGGGTTTGATGAGGTGATGGCTAGGTGCTTGAGATACCTTAGCGTTCTCCAAATTCTCCAACATGCGACAGCTTTTTTCCAAGAACGACAACATGTCCGACTATTTCTGTACCTTGTTGATGGTCTGAAATTCTTCCCATTTTTCGATGCCATATTTTTTAGAGTTTGCTAGTGAGTATTTATGTCAAACCATTTCCAGAACCTTAACTGCCGCTCCGAAATACTAAAATTGGTCGTATGAATGCCTGGAAATGTAACAACTTATTATTGAATCTCACAACAAGTAGCTCGACAGCCTTGCTGTCAATTCGAGTCAGTGGGCTCAAGAGAACTAATTATGTCTAATGCCACACCACTCAAGCAGATACGCAAGTGATGAAACTTATCCAGGTTCAAGAGGTCATCGTTGCTCCAACGATTGTGTTGAACATAGCGTAAAGGTCGGGCCAATCGAAAAATGCGCCGCTAAATTTTGGAAGGTGTAGATCGGACAGCTTTGTGGGCCGTATGACATATCTGGTTGAGTTGCGCTCCTCGTGCAATTGTGGGAACGCGGTTGAATTGGACTTACGAAAAGTGTTTATTTGGTTTGGTAATAGACATCCAAAAAATCTTGCCTTGCCTCACTAGTCAACACCATCAAGTCCAATTTTTCCAAAAAAGTCTGGACCGCATCGAAGTCAGCATACATTCGATCAATGCCACTGATGCGCATCTAAAGATCCAATTCGTCGCGGTTGGCTGATTTTTAGAATCCAGAAACTTATGAAAAACCACGAGTTGCCGTTGCACAGACTGCGTTTTGGCTTTGTAAAAGACCAAGACCTGAGAAATCAAAGTAGCGATAGAAATATGTTTGAACTAATATCAAACAAAACGAAACGCAAAAAGTCACTGACCCACGATTTTATCTTAGGTACAGTCTTTTTGCCAAATTATCTTTGCACACGCCAATTATTTTATCTACCATATACATACGCCGTTGCAAAATATATGTACGTATATATGTAGGTCTGTATGTTTTTTCGATCGCGGTCGAACTCACGCGTTTGTATGTGCTTGTGTATGGCTCAGCACCGAAATGTGGAAAAAGCGCACAATAATATGTAATAATATTACCGGACCGAGAACACAAATACAAAAATGACAAAAATCACGTCGTGAGCAGTGCGTTTAATGCAAAAGACAATGTATTTAAAGAAAATAGTAAGCATGCAAATGCATCAGCTGTGCACTATACAAATAAAAGCGCTTTTTTTAATTTAATTTTCCTATAAATTGGTTAGGGTCGCTGTCGTATCATTTGAGGATCTGCTTTACTATAACAATCTTTTTACTAGAAGATTTTTTCAGTGAGATTTCGAGTGTTTTAAACATATTCTTGCTTATTCAACGATTTTTTTTTTGAGGGCAAAAAGATAATTCATCCAACAACCGAGCCATTCCAAATTTTTTATAACATAAGCCTCAGATATTTTTTGACTTTTTTGTTAAAATTAGCTATGTTTTCTAATCCTATGTAAAATCATTAGGAACATTATTCGGTTTTATTTCAATTGTAATGCTTTCAGCCAAAGTTAACATCTCTAAATTAACCAGCTTAGATGTATTATTAATTGCAAATATATTGGGACTCAAATAAATAAAAATAATTTTGCTGTTTAAATTAAGCATTAACACATGTTTTCAGTAAAAATTAAATCAAATCTAAATTTACAAGTTTAGATTTCATTTTTATTTTTCTTAATACAAGTAACAAAATTTTGTGAATACATGCACACGCACGGTTTTACATGTATTTAACCTAATATTCATTGATAAATTAAAACAATATGTTGTTTGATTTTCATTTTATTCGTCCAGTTAAGCCTGAAATTTGTATGTCATACATATATTAAAAGATCAAGTGTAGTACGCAAAACATCGATGACTTTTTCTATTAACGAAGGAATACCGTGGCAGATTGATTCATTTTTTTGTATTATTTCCATTCGTTTCTTTATGAAATTGTAGGTTTACGTTCTTTTATTGTGAGCTACTGTTGTTTTGATTTTTTTAAGGAGAAAGTAAAATTGACGGAAGTAATGTAAGTGTATATTTGTTATTGCATTTTGCTTACACGCTTATATGTTATACTATATATAAATAAATTTGGCTGTGAATATATGTATATAATGGCGTTACAAAAGATTTGTTTAAATATGTACATAGATATAAATATGTATATGCATATAAATATAAGTATGTTTGAGACAGATATACATACGTATGTACATGTGTGCACATATATTTAGTATGTGCGGACTCACAAAATTGAATTAGATGTTGGAGATAATCTTTGGCAATTAAGTGCGTGCATGTTAACTATAAAATATATCCGTTTTTACCAATTTGTACACATATGTATCTTTGTAAAAGTAGTATGGGAATATTCGCACAAATGTTTGTATGTATATTTGTTCGAAAGTACATATGCATACATATTTACTTGCATGCATGCATATACATATATATTGCTACATGCAGATAAGCACAGTGGGACACTTTATAATTGTTTTACAAAACTATATTTCATGCAAGTCTTAAGGAAAGGTAAAAATTGTCCTTTTTTAAGATTGCTGTGTGTACAGCGTGATCACATTTAAATCTCTATGTATGTACATACATATTTGCCCAGCCCAGCTTTAAATACATAGTCACATTACATCAATGTTTATCAATATACATATATATCGAAGGCAGCAAAACCGTAAAAACTTTCGGGGTTACCCGCCTCATGAAAAATAATGTTTAAGAAAATCAGATCAAGATTAATCATAACACTTTATTAAAGGTTTAACTTGCTTAATTAGCCTTAAATAATATTGGATTATAACTGAATGACGGATATTGAAAACCAATATTATTTCAGTAAATCAATATCAATGAAAAAAATGTGTGGGGTACCGAATAGCCTTTTAGACTTACATGTATTTAATACAAAAACAATAAAAGCCAGCACACAGTTCCCATTGAACATGTATGACATGTTTTTCTGATTCGTCCAACATTTAAACTGCCGGAAAGAAATAAAATGTTATCAGTATAGCTTTTTTATAAGACAGCATTGAACAGACAAAAGTGAACATGGGTAAATAGAATTATAAGTGCACAACATAGATTTTTTATTGAGAAAAGTTTTTATCATATATTCTCAAATACGACATTATTTGGTAAATTAAGATCAAATGACATATTTTAAACATTTAATTTCTACAGCTCTTTTAGTTATCGTTATCAATTGCATTTAAACAGGCAAGTCTAGCTAAGGCGAAGAACTTCATATTTTTAAACAAGATTATATCTACTATACAAAATTAACCAAACCAAACAAAACCAACAGGTGTCTCTAAGTATCTCATATCAAATCAAGAATATATATATTTTTTCTATCACCTTCTACAGTTAACTCAACTTGGTCCTAAGCTCCGATTTTTAAAAGCGCATTATTTTGTACATACGTGTCGTCCTCTTAAAACTTATTTTACTATATGTTTAATGCCTGGCTGTCTGTTGTGTTTATTCGTTAACAATATAGGTGCCCTATAAACAGAAATATTTTATTTTACACGCAAACTATTAATATTTTTTATTTGTTGGTATAGTGTAGTGCAAGTTTGCGATATTTAAACACCCTTAAGAGGTATGCACTACTATTTCTACGATTGAGTTTTCTCAGCAAATGTGATCTGCAGTATTAACACATATTTTTAGACAATTGGTAAAGCTCTACAGCAGCTGTACGCTTTGTAAAAAATTTTAAAGTAGCATTTTTGACTCTACCATAAAGCATTTTCACTGTACTTCCAGTGATTTACGATTTAAGTATTTTAAGTAAAAATATGTGCAAGAATATAATAAGATTATTATATAAAAATACTCATAAAAAATTAGTTTAACGTCGCTGACATGTTGAGGCACACAGCAAATTGTTGTCCCTGACGTTAAAAGAATCTAGCATTATTTGTATAAAAATTAATAGCTAAATTAAAATTTATCTATTCTAAATATTAAAAAAATATTTATGGAAATGGGAATTGCCCCATTTTTATTTTGATCAGTAACTTGGTAACGATCAATATTGTGTAAACGTAATACGCTAAATGAGTTGTGCAAAGCGTAGGCGTAAATATAGGCAAGAATTCGGTATAAGAATTTGTAATAAGTCTAAGTTTAAAGTTTAATTTAATGTAAGTAGCTAGTTTCGCAAAGCCGCTATAGTTTTTTTAAAGCAACGATAATCGAATATTATTATTTGGTGAAACTGGGGAAAATGTTCTTAAATAAATAAAGACAATTTATAGCAAATGGGTAAATATATTGAAAGGAGTAATATATAATCTCTACGAATCCTCCACGTCAAGTTAATGTAAAAAGACTGTTTTAACGCAATCGGTAGTGCTTTACATTCTTCTTATAGTCCCTATCGACAAATTACGATATAAAATGTATAAAGTTTAGAATTCACTACATCTGACAATCAACGTTGAAATATGTGTATTAGTATTGCTGTTCTGTTAATAAACTGTATATGTACATAAACTAAACAATATATTTATTTTATATGTTTTGTATATTTTTATTTTGTAAACCTAAATAAAAATATTAAAAAAATTTTTATATTCAGACCGAACAAATTTTTTAAATGTTTTTTTTAAATGTATCAAACGAACAGAAAAGAATTTTTTTAGGTATGCACCTGATTTAATTATTTGTCACTGCCTTATTAGCTGTATGATAAGAATGTTACGAATGGAAAGAAACTCAATAAAAATTGAAAAAATATTAAAAGTTAATAAACACAAGAGCAACAAAATTTAAGTTTTATAAAACTAAAACAAAACAAAATGAGAGTTTGTTAAATTTGTATTTAATTTTTATTAAGTACTTAAAAAAGCTATGTTTTTTATTAATTTTTATTTTGCTTAAACTTTTTGTTTTAATTACTATGTGTATCGTCAGAGAATGAGATGTTTGAAAATATTCAAGTTTGATTAACATGAAATTGATACACATGAGATTTGTATTGTATTGACAACAACTTCGCATGTCATCGAGTCTTTTGTAGGAACTGCTTAACGATTTCATAGTTTTCTGATCATCATACGAACCAGTTTTTTTTAAAAGGCTATTAGAAGAATTAGCATGATGAAATCATTTCAGTATACTAAAAATGTTGTATAACATTCACCTTGTTAAAAGAAATATCCATTATAATGCATTTGAAATTAAGTTAAATAACCTGGTGAGACCTTGACAAAATGACCTTTTTTAGTTACGTTCTGCATAAACGAAAAGAAAATTTAATTTATTTTAATTAACACATATGACTTTAAATTGTTTCATTTGCCTAAATTAAATATATATAATTAGGTATTACTTTGTACTTATAACCTAGTATTTTATATTATTTTCTATTGTGCTTATTTATTTAGTTCACAAAAGAAGAGCGGGGTCTCATTTGCTGATTGTTTGTGCTATTCAAACACTCGCGTTATATATAATGGTAAGAGTGTTTGGCTATGCTCGCTTTGGATATGATAAATCTATAAAATTAATAACAACACAACTTATAGGACAGTAGCCAAAATCAGAAAAGACTGCTGAAACATTTGTTGTTCAAATTTAGCATTCATATTATGATCGTGCTTTGTTAAAAAGTTACGTTATTAAATGAGGTTTAAACATACGCACGCAATTTTATGAGTAGAATGACCAAATTCATAGTGCAGTACAGCCCTTTTTAACTGAGTGTGTTTGTAAGTTCATGATGCTAGTTTTATAACATGAAACACCCTGTGAATCATATACAAAATTAAGTACATATGTATAAATGTGTGTACATGCAACCTTGACAACTCGTGTGGTAGTTTTGTAAGCGGGGTTGAGTACAGAAGGTGATGTGAAGAAACCAATTAAAAATATTTAAATAAGAATACGATTAAAAATTGTATTTAATCAGTGCTTTATATAAAAATACACATATACAACATTAAAACTGCATCGTATGTGACACAACTACCGTAAATTAGTGAAGTCCCGTAGCTGACGCCATTTTGTATTTACATATTTGGAACACCCAGTAAAAGTTATTGTAAATGGAACTTGGGAAAAAAAGGTAATATCTGTTAAAATATATATATATATATATATATTGAGCTTTATACAAAGCCATATGTATCTGCATAAATGCACATAATAATTAAATTATAAATATAAAAACACCTCCACAGACTACATACCATACACTGCAGTGTTGTGTGTGTGAACATACAGATGTGTGTATTCAATTTAATGTATTAATGTGTACATTTTAAGTTTAAGCTGAAAATATATACAAACATAATGTATTTACTTATTGTTGCCAATGTGTTATTAAATATATTTATACACTTTTAACTAAGTACGTGCACGTATACATGTATGTTCATAAGTATATATTTTGGTAAGTTCCTTCAACTTTTCAATGCAATTTATGTATGTGTATATGTATA
The DNA here is from genome assembly GCA_004143845.1 of Drosophila lacertosa. Lineage (NCBI taxonomy): Eukaryota > Metazoa > Arthropoda > Insecta > Diptera > Drosophilidae > Drosophila > Drosophila lacertosa. The sequence continues at coordinate 3,236 of SCDZ01000827.1, read as the reverse complement.
TATAGTAAGCACAACAATTATTCGTACACCCTTATCGTGGAGGTTATTTGCTCAGTAACTTGGTGTAAATTGGTAAAAAAAAATAATTTGTTCTATTTTCTATATTAAAAAACATAAATTTATACTTTGTGGAACCTAAAACACCTAAAAAATAAATTTTTATTATTCAGAAAGTTGTCGACTACCGTTTTATCGCAATTAACTTCATTTGGCAAACTTTTTTAAAGCAATTTGTTTGACCTTGACGTTGCTTATTCACTTGTTTTAAAAATAAGAACAGATGATGTGTATTAAAACATAAAATAAAACAATGTGCGACAGTATTTTCTTTGTAAAACGGGAAACAATACGCAGTTGCCAACAATTGCAATGGTTTGTATTTTCAAAGCGGGCTATTACATTTATAGGCTATAAACTGCCAAAGTAACGTAATTCTTAGATACGAATTAAAAATAACATTTTTGAATTCAACGTTGCAAAAGTCTGGGAAAATGTTTTTTTTATTTGAAGTATATATTATAGGTGCATTCGGCTAATTTTACTATTTAGTACTACGACTGTTTTCATGTGTCCGTCAGACTAGCCCAGGGCTTGAACCCAGATCCTCGTTATTCAGATCCCAAATGGCGATATATTTAGACAACGTATCATACGAAAACAAGATTCTTAATTTTATTGCAGGCATTTGAATAAACACCATATTACAAAACTAATCCAAAAAATCCTTTAGAAGCGCTTAAGCTACAGGTTGGGAAAAATAAATCCCAAAGTGACCAAAGTATTTTGTAAAAAGTATGCGGAACGTTTGAAACTCAATATTAAAGTTTTAGGAACACCTTTTAAGTGTTCAAAATCCATAAACTTTCAAGTTAATGCTCTACAACTGATTTTTGTACCTATAATATACAGTTGTGTTCATAAAAGTAGCAGTGTCGCACCTCACCACTTTCAAATCTGTTTTAGAGACACTTCCAATTATCCAAACTTAACAAGCGATACCTTTTTAGAAAACGTGAAATGTAAACTAATGAAAAAAAAAACTAAAAATAGCAGTCCTGGGAGTAAGTACACCAAATAAATGAAAAATCAAATAAAATATGTACAAAGTAAAGTCGAAGTTATTTAGTTCGCTTAGTTATTGTATATTAACAAAAAAAATTTTTCGAAAAATGCGTTAATTTTATTTTTAGTGCGAAGAGCAAAAATTGCTGGGTCCGGACAAGAAATCTGTTACGAAATCATACCAAAACGTATATAAATTCTTGAAATAGTAGTAGGATGCAACGCAACTATGGTATTCAACGGTGCAGACTAGGAAAAGAAGGCAGAGAATCTAGATCGTAAGCGTTTATCGACTGTTATGCAGGACAGACGTATTGTGCTGCACATCAAGATCAAGCCGTTAGCATCGCGTAAAATGGAAAAAAATATCTGAACCAGTTGATTAGTGTTGTAACAGTACTACGCCGACTCATTAGTCCTATCTTTAGTGCGACAAGTCCCAGGGAGATAGCCCCCTTTGAAGCGAACCACGTGGTGGCATAGTTGAAGTTGAGTAGAGTAAAATTAGAGTTATTTGGTGGCATTAGCTCCAGATAGTATGTTCATCCACCAAGCTAAGATTCATACCCAAGATACACAAAACAGACAGTTAAGCTTAATTATTTATTACTGCTGTTGGTCTCGTTCATATGATTTACTTGGCCATGGACATTATCGTATATGTGAAAATACGTACAAATCCGCTGTATTAAATAACAAAGGTCACTTTTTTATTTTTAGTTAAACAATAAGCCCGAATAAACATGTAGAACATATATAATGCAGACTCGGTTAAGTTCCTTTGATTTTTTTTCAAATTTTAAGTAAACACTGCTATTTCAATAAACAGCTATATATTGGTTAAATAGTGGTTATATTCTAGCCTTTCTAAAAAGACGTCGATTGTTTAATTCGAAAGACTCGAAGTACAGCGTCACAGCAATTTTTTTAACACAGCTTTACATGTGTTATTATCCTATTTACCTTATAAATCAATATTTACATTTTTGTTTAAAAACAAACATTACAAATTTATTATACGTTTGTTAACATTTTCAATTTTCGTCTCATTTTCAGGTATAAGGGTGGTCGGACACCTTCAGTTAGGTCAAGTGATAGGCGACGTCCTCAAAGTTTTTCAACATCATCTACACTATCCCCACGAGTTGTGTTATCACGTTTGGAACCTAGAGATTTTGAACGCCTTCGACTATCTTATAAAGTTGCTATTGACCAGAGAAGATCTCGAAGCTGCCGTGGCATGAACATGGGTCAAAAAATTAGTGGCGGTGTTAAAACAGTTAACCGTAATGATTCTCAGGCTACATTCAAACCAATTATACCTAGAGAACTACAAGCCGATTTTCTCAAACCTGCTCGAATTGATATTTTGCTCGATATGCCACCAGCAAGCCGAGAAGTTCAACTAAAACATTCGTGGAACTCTGAAGACAGGTCGTTAAACATATTTGTAAAAGAAGATGATAAATTGACATTTCACAGACATCCTGTCGCACAAAGTACCGATTGTATTCGCGGAAAGGTTGGTCTTACAAAAGGATTACATATATGGGAAATTTATTGGCCAACAAGGCAAAGAGGTACTCATGCTGTAGTAGGTGTTGCATCAGGTGATGCACCGCTGCACTCTGTGGGATACCAAAGTTTAGTGGGATCTACTGAGCAAAGCTGGGGCTGGGACTTGGGCAGGAACAAATTGTATCACGACGCAAAAAATTCTGCCGGTGTCACATATCCGGCAATTTTAAAAAATGATGAAGCTTTTTTGGTTCCGGACAAATTTTTGGTTGCTTTAGATATGGACGAAGGAACCTTAAGCTTTATTGTTGATCAGCAATACCTTGGCATTGCATTTAAAGGCCTCAAAGGAAAAAAACTATATCCAGTAGTTTCTGCTGTATGGGGACACTGCGAAATAACAATGCGTTATATTGGTGGATTAGATCGTAAGTATAGTTCAATTAATTTATACACTTACACATCTTTATATAAACGATATTTTAAATAATATTTTATATCGTACTGTATTTGTGCTATTTTTTTGACTGTTCGTTACACACATCTAAAACGTAAACTATATATAGTTGTGTTCATAAAAATAGCAGTGTCGTACCTCACTATTTGCAAAACTGTTTTTGAGACACTTCCAATCATCCAAATTTAACAAGCGATAC
>SCDZ01000826.1:0-24290 GCA_004143845.1 Drosophila lacertosa | reverse complement strand
GCACTATTTGATGCCACGGTTAGATACTCCGTGGGTCTGACATTTGGATACGCCGAGACACAGCTCTCGGCCTGCCAAAGACTCATACTGCTAGGGTGTATACCCTTATGCCACACCGTCTTAACAGCAACACGTCAAGTGCTGGCAGGAGCTCCCCCGATGACTCTGAAAGAAGGGGATTGGCTGTACGGTCTGGATATGAAAAATCCCGGCTGGAGTTGCGAGAGTGGCAGCTCAAGAGGGATCATGGCGGCAAACACGGCCGTGTGACCCATTTATTTTTCCGGACGCAAGCTTCGTTTATTGCCGACGAGACTTTGGATTTGGTCTCCGCGATTCCTTCCGATGGGCCATGGATCGCTGAACGCATTTCTGCATCAGAGGGGTCTGAGCGATACGGCCGCATGTTCATGCGGTGCTGTGATCGAAGACTGGCAATACGTGCTATGTGTGTGCCCCCTCTATGCGGACTTGCGGAACCTCGACAGCATGGGTATCCATTGGGCGAACAACGCCTGGACACTATCCGGTGTGACGGAGACCCCAGATAGGATGCAGCACCTGAAGACCTTTGCCGAAGCAGCGTTCTCGAGGCGACGCAGGATTAACGACCGGAGTGCAGCAGTCGGGCGGCCAGTCCCGGGCTAACTAGCCAATACTGGGTATTCCCCCGTGTGTTGACGGGGCTTGGAATATTGCCACAGCAATTCCCATGCTTGTCGTATGAGGCGACTAAGGGATTGGGTCTCCCTATATCCGGGCGTCGGAACCAAAGGGTGGGCCCACCCAGTCTATAAAAATCGGTACCACGGGTTGAGAAGGTTCTTCTCATTGAGGTCGGCCCCCTAGTGGTAGTTCGTGGTGGCTGTTGGTTAAGGCCTTGGGACTCGGCCGCATAAAACGGCCGAGGTGCCAGATACACCTAGCCCCAAACCAAGGGGAACTATATACTCGACAGTATATAGTTTTGGTCCAAAGGAGAAAGCAGCTTGCTACTGTCTCCCGTGGGGCGTCTGGTTCTGGCGCTATATACTAGAGTCCACTATCCTATATGCTTGCATATACGAGCACCGTTGTAGTAATCCTGTTTTGAAACACGCCCCGTTAAACAAATCGAGACAGATCCCTTTCGACTGCTACTTGCTACGGCATGATGCTTACGCCAAAAGTATTTCATTAGATTAAGCACGACAATAATTATCTCTTCAATTTTTGAATAAGCGTCTGTATTGAACACAAGCGAAATATATTCTACTTCGGCACTTGGCCGCATAATCATTTTAATCTTTCACTGTTGAGCCAGAAGGCCAGCGATAGGAAAGCTTTAGCTCTCCCAACCTGGACAACATACAACCTGCGACGTTAGCCAACCAAATAGGTAGGCCCACCAGGAACAACTACGCACCGCCTCGGGCTCAAAGTAAACTTGAGATGGAAAATCACATCAGACAGACAATAATTTTATATGCAGCTGCCGGAATAAAAGTGATAATTATTGTGAATTAAGCTTAGAATAGTTTCATTTATATATTCCCAACATAATGAAACACCCTTGACAATAACGACGTGAGTTACCGACCCAACGGTATCACACGCCGCCCCTTCATCCAAGCCGCTCCGCACACACAAATAAAGGCCACTCAACCAGGAAACATGGTGGTGACGACCAGCCATCGGTTCAGAAAACTATTATGTCGCAAGCATCCGGCTTACAGCGAAGTCAACAATTCTGAACAACTGCGTGGACGATCGCAATATATAACTTGTGCTCTCGTTTTGGGTTAGCGATACAAACAACTAGCATAAAAATTTCTTACGCATATACGTACCCTTACACATATACTTACCATATAGATATGTAGTTAGGATGTCCAAATATTCCATTTAAATGCGAGAACCGCAGAATAAAATTCATTATTGAAACTGACGTCAGCGGCAGCGTTTGTACTTTATTTAAATCAGAAAAACCCCAACTTAGCAAACGCAAGACTCTCAACTTAGAACATCCCGAAGGCTCCGGAGGGATAACTCGTGAGCGTGGTGACAAGTTTGAGAAGCAATCGATAATAGTTCAACACTGCGAAATCGAGTGTGAGATCGAGAAGACGTGCTGCGGAGACGATTAGAAGACGTCAAATTTAAGAAACAAAACGAGTACGATTGTGCGGAATAAAACCAATTACCTAAATAAAGCCCTACATTTAGACCGCTCGTCCCGGACTAAAGTAAATGGAAAAGTTGACTAAACTAGAAGGATTGTACCGAGTCGAAATGATTTCAAATGCAGTTCTTAAACTAATTAATAAGTCGTAGTCTGGGTGCAAGCAAGATGACCACCGTTTTTGAAGATGAGGGCGACAGAATAAGTAGAAAACTATTACGCGAGTTTTTGGGTTTCACTTATGACGAAAAAAATGAGAAATATAGTTTGAAAAAATGATACTCGGTAAAGATTTTGACAATGTAATGTGCGAGGTATCAGCTACTTGAGCGTGGACCTTCACTTACATAAGAAAAAAGAAAAGAGAAAGCAGAAAAACGCACATTGCAGCTGCAGGTAGCGTTGCGCTACGGTATGCGATCAGTTTTCGCAATTTTGAAGATAGTATCCGAAGTTTTGACGGCACAAATACTATTCCAATATAAATGTGGGCTGGAGAATTTGAGAAACAAGCGACGCTAATGCAGTGGAGTGAGTGTCAAAAGTTTCTTTTCGGGAAAAAGGCTTTGAAGGGAATTGCAAAATTGTTCGTGCTGTGTGGAAGAGGCTGGAATTCCTGGAATTCTCTCAAACAGGCATTATTGAGTGAATTTAAATCGATCGAGACATTGGTTCGCGAGGTGAGATTGCGTACTACGCTTTTATCCAATATGTAATTGACGGCATACGAATAACAATATCGAGAAAAACTAAAATGTTATAATTTCTCCGCATAACATATCACGTCACATGGATATGTTACAACAATTTTAACAAGTGACATAACCAAATTAAGCCCCCATGGTAATATTCACACATTCTATTATTATACACTGACTTCAGAATATACCTGCCAGTAATGTTCGTGTTGCGTCAGGAAGTGAAAAAGAATGTTCGTTTTGGGACAATGGGGATAAGAGGTATGTGCCTTTTGGGACAGGAAGTGGTTTTGTTTGGCATGTTAACTTCTGTAATACTGTATGTGTGATTGTTGTTGTTGTTTATATACATCGAGAAACTCTTTCCCTTTAAAAAGACTGATTTATTGTGGTGCTGCTTAGGAACTTACTCTTATGACAAGTTTATTCTAAGTAAAACAAAAAACCCATACGTCCTCGGATGCGATGTAAAAGTGTTTTTAGTTTGGAACTACGCTCGCTTTTGTAGTTATCTGATGTGTTGCAACGAAGATCTTCCGTCTAAACGAGTATGGAACTACTTCGATCAATAAGAAAAGCAGTATTCAGCAGTATTAATTTATCATAGTTGAAGCATTGTTGTAGCTCTTCAGGGTTTCGAGCTATAAAGTTTTAAAGATTTTGACTTCGTTATGCCATCAGCATTTGTAGTAAGAGTACTTCGTTGACTCTGTTTTTTGTTACAATTATTTGGAATAGGGGGGGTGTGGCCACCAGAGAGAAAGAGAGAGAGAGAGGTTATTTGATTGAGTATCACAGACAGTTGATGGAAGATTGCCAGGTAGAACTCATTAATGGTCCTTCATCCTTGTGACAACATTTGATACTCGAGGGTTTTAAGGTCTCACTTGTCAGCATAGGGTGATGTCAGACACCTGGATATTGCCCTCATTTCGTATGGGCAAAGTAACTAAGTAATATTTGTAGGTGCCCTCTTGTCCCATTTTTCTTCCAAAACCTAAATGTAGTTTCATCACCTGAGCATTCCCTGATTAATCGCGATATAGCGCGAACTTTCTCACGCTCGCTTTCAGGTTCTGGCCTTGCGATTGGTATATCGGACAACATATCTAACCTATTTGGATTGTCCATAGCTCGTTTTATGGAATCTGCGCCTTCGAGGGTCTCTCGCATTATACTTACTACAACATTCAACATTAAGTTATGGGCTAGCAACGGGTGTGCTAGTATCTGGTTGCCCTGCCCTTGCAGCATTGCTACGTCGTGGCTGTTGGTGGGCCGTGCTTGTCCCAAGGGAAAAGCTCGAATAATCGTCCTGCATATTGCTTACCCTATATTGTTTTAAAACAGAAAACAAACAAAATCACCCCCAATCCGACGAACGAACTCTTGCTTGTGAAAGAGCGCGCTCTTGCTCTTCGTCGAAACCGTCCACATCTCGAAAGGTTCAAAGCGCAGAATGCGCTAATACGCATATAACTACAACGTCAGCTTCAACAGTATCAACTGCCCGTTCAATTCCGTCGATCAAAACAAAAAAAAAACCTAAACTATTGCATCTACCACCGCGCTGTCACCTGAACAAAATATAAACAACGAAAAAGTTAGGCTTGTGCATATATTCACTTTATTCAAATTAAAAGAAAGTCGAGCCCTCTAAACTCTCAACCAAAAATTGCCCGTGGTAATTTAAACCTAGTTCTGGCAGACAACTCAGACGATCGGCCTCCTGTAGCTGAGGAAAGGAAGGCAAAGCAACCCCCCATATATATCAGAGAGAAAAGCTTCAGCTCATTGGGACGGACAATTTCTACATAACTTCCCACGTCAAAGGCAGCATATACATGAAACCAACATTCAAAAGAAATCTGAAAATAATTTTAGAGTACCATAGAAGCATCTAAACGACAGTAAAAAGAACTTCTACACAAACCAACTGAAAAGCAGCAAGGGGCTGCAAGTCATACTAAAAGGCATTGAGCCTGAGAAAAAGAATTTAGCGCTAAGACAGTCAACATCTTAAGAAAGGATAGGAAGTCGCAACCACTCTGCAGGGTAGAACTTGAACCAGACAAAACTTTCCACTGTATAGCAAGCACAGAAACTGCAACTGCGGTGGTCATCACACAAAAAACTACAAAATATAAGAAGATAAAAAGTCGAATCCAACAGCGAGTTACCGCTACACACTCTCAAAACGGTCCGTTCATAGCATCCAAATCAAACCCAGACCTCTTCTTTTCGAATGCTGCCAGACCCTCATTTGGTCCCGGAAACTTAACCAAAAACTTGACATTTGCAAGTGCATTAAAAACAGGTCTGGTGCCCTCTGTCACACATACACAGTATTCGCAAGCAACACACCCAGAACTGAAACCAAAATCTTTTGACACAAATGATGTCATTAAAACAACCAAACCAAAGAAAAGAAGACATATATACAAATCGAGCAGCTCGACCTTGAAAAGCTACGCTTACGTCGAGAATGCCAATACCACAGATCGCCATTTCCACGCCAAAGGTTAAAAAAGGCCACACGTAAGCTAGCCAAATCCTGAATGAAACCATGAAGAAGCATATGCCGAACTGTGCTACATAGATAAATTATCGATATCTTCTACAAAATACTTACTATGGAGAGCTCACCCAAGTCTCAGCTCGTCAACAGAAACAGCGACGCCTATGAAGATAGAGCTAGCATATTTGCCGCTCACCTTAAAAATTTTTTCCATCTAAATCCTGCAACAAATTCGTTTATACTACCGGTTTTACCAAATTACGCTTAGCAACAAATTGAGCCAATCGAGTTCCCCCCAAACGATATCGTTAATATTATCTTTTTAATGCCATAAGAAAACTTGGCCACTTTCCAGAGAGATTTGCAGTGTCATGCAACACTGGTATGTCTGACGATCATAGTATTGGAGCTGGAGTTCGATAACACCATACGTAGTCTATACAGCAGACATCCCAACAAGCATGCGACTTAAAATATCTACCTTTGCTGACGATACAGCTATTCTCAGCCGCTGCAAATGCCCAATACAAGCATCTGCGCAACTAGCTCTTCATCTGCTCAACCTAGAAAAATGGCTATCTGATTGAATAAAAGTAAACGAACAAAAATGCAATCACGTTACGTTTACCCTGAACAGGCAACATTACCCAACGCTCACACAAGCAAACGAAATGATATATTTGAGAGTTCGCCGGCACATCGAAGCTAAGAGAGCACATTTAAAACTGAAAGCCAATAGCCTCCATTGGCTTATTAACGCTGGCTCGCCTCTTAGTCTAGACCACAAGGTCCTGCTCTACAATTCAGTGCTAAAAACCTATCTGGATTTATGGTTCTCAGCTATGGGGGCCAGTATTATTAATATTATCCAAAGAGCCTAGTCAAAATCTTAAGAGCTGTCACCGGGGCACCGTGGTATGTTCGAAACGAAAACAAACAAAGATACTTGAAAATTCAACCAGTCAGAGATGTAATTGCAGAACATAAAGATAAGTACTATAGCAAGCTCTCATCGCACCCCAACAATATCGCGAGAGATTTAACAAGGTTGCGAAGTCGATCCTTATTGCTAGTCTCAAAATAAAGAAAAGATTCAATAATTAAAAGCAGAATACAATATAAAAAAAAATTATGTATGCTGCAAGAAGTAAGTAGTAATAATATTACCGGACCAAAATGATGTCAAGAATCACGTCGGGGCTACCAAATGTTTTAAGGAGACAATATTTTTTTTGTCACCTTTAAGAACGGCAACATATTTTTCGTTGCGTGCAGAGCATTTAATGCAAAAGACAATTTATTTTCAAATGACAAAAGAGAAGAGTAAGCATGCAAGTGGATCAGCTGTGCAGTGCCCAAACAAAAGGTGCCAGGTGTGCAAATCTGCTCCGACAAAAAGCAAATAGTTGTCATATTTGTAATAAAGCCTTATACTTGGATAGAGTACGAGATCAATGTCATTTACGAGGAAAACTTAAAGGAGCACCCAACCACGCATAATTTGTTATTTTTAAAATTGCTCCATTTACCACAGATTTTTTTTTAAATTTTTCATGTTGTGATGTTCGTTTGTTTGTTAGAGAGTTATCTAAAGTAGCAGGTGATATTAAAGTTCTCCCTCCCAATAAAGAAGCTTACATTTCCATTTCCGCTTTTAAGATTCATATCGTTCATTATATCATAGCATTTAAAAAAATTTCGTGCAATTTGCAAGAAAATTTATTCATTGGACCCAGCAATTACTTTAGATTGCTGTGGTTAAATCAGCTGAAATAGAATTACATTTGTTTACAGACAGAAGAAAGCAACGGCTTTACAAAATGGCATTCGAGTTTTATTACAATGGTGGCAAAGATATTCACATGCTTATCATAAGTTTATGTCTGAATGTGATTGAACACTTCGGATGTCTACATAATCTACTGTATATGCGAGTGCAATGTCGACTTATCTTCCATATGGCGATTTCCAATGATTATCTCATAGTGAAATAGAAACACTTAATCTATTTTCAGTTTATGAAACGTCTGAATATGGATTTATTCTTGAAGTAAATTTAGAATATCCCTCAACCCTTCATGTTTTACATCACGATTAACCGTTCAGACACAGCCATTAGTAGAGAAGATACACATTTAACCACATTAAACATTATGAATTTTGCTTGATCATTAAGTGTTACATGAGGCATTTTCCAGGTAATCTTGAAAATATTAATTTTGTAAACAACAGCAAGTTTTTATGGAAAAATGTGCTGATTGATTAAGAACAAAGTCCAGCGAACTATCACAAATTAATGAAAATGGGTTTTCTAATTATAATGTACCTCTGAAATGATTACTTATATTGCCGAAGGCTTTCAATAGCATTAGATCACATAAAAAAGAGCTAATGATGTTCTAATATTTTTGGATTTAATTTCGAACTTGTTTAATCTTCCGACCATGAACAAACCCGAAACATATTTACTGTAAAAATTAATTGATTCAGTATGAGCTATCCGAGCATCGCTCTTGTCTCATGGAAAGGCTAAAGATTTTATGAATTTCATTTTCATCCATCAACCGTTATCCAAAGTAGACGCAGATATCAAACTTTATTACGACGAAAAACAAATGTTTAAAGTGTTGCCTCCTTGGAAAAGTTGCTCTTCTGTTCTTATACACAGATGTCAATTTTTCAAAAGTCGAGCAAAAACTGAAGGCAAACCAGATGTGATTGTATTTGTAGCGCAAACTCAAAGTAAAATTTATATTTCACACATTTATTACGAGAAACTCAACTTGTATATTCTGTTATTCATATGAGCGTTATATTTCAAATTGTACTCGATTTAGGGCAGCGATGAGATTGGTCAAAAGAGAATCGAGTTTGTTTGAACCGTCTCCGTAAGAACCATTAACAGAAACAGTGTCAGTCTAAATCGCTTTGCAAGGTTTGCCAATAGAACTTAAGCTTTTACATAGCTTTTTTGAAGTTGAGCAAAGGCTGCCAAGATCATCGTCATCCCAAAATCACAGTACATCATTATAAGTTCGCGCTGCTACAAAAGTATCCCACCCACTGCTATTATTAAGATTAGGAGCAAGTGTGGCGAATCTCACTTAGTCAGTGCATTATTGGACACATGCTCAGAAATAAACTTCATTATTTACGAAATCGGTACTTAGACAAATGCCGCGACTCCAATACAGTAAGCGGCAATACAAACGAACTACTTAAGAAAAACTCTTCAGTCTTTACTATATAAAAATAGTTAATTTCAGAATATATATGGACAACAAATTTCAATAGTCAAGTCAATTTGTGCCAAACATCCTCGTGGCCAATTGGACATAGCGCATTGGGGACTGCCCCAAGATGTAACTCTAGCGGATCCATATTTTAATGCACCAAATAAGGTGGAATTTCTAACTAATAGTGCTGGAGTTTTTAATGCAATTAGTAAAGAAAAGATATCGCTATGCGCAGACCCAGCCTTCTCAACATAGCTTACGGTTGAGACTCAACGAACTAATCAACCATATGTATGCTATATTTTTAAAGAGGAGCCAGTACTTGAGAAAGTTGTTGCACAGTTCTGGAATATCGAGAAGTTATAAATTATAGCTCCATCATCGACTTTTACTGATGATGAAGAGATATGCGAAAAACACTTTGTACTTGTCGAATCAGCAAAAACGAACTTAGGACTGTCTTTCAATGATCTTTTACTCACCCGGCCTACCATCCAATAAGATCTTATAACAACACTACTGTCCTTTTGATTGTACAAGTTCGCCCATTTGGCCGATTTTACGAAAATGTATAGTCAATTTCTGAATAATCCTCGCGATAGACAATTCCAATTGAAGTTATGGGGTAATGGGGCCAAGGTTGATCTCGGAAAAGTTCCAATTTAAGCATTTTACGATATGTCTTCACATTGAGAACAGTCATAAGCGAAATATACGGATTTGTGGTTGTTGTATTTATTTACAAAACCAAAGTTGAATCAGAAAAACACGTTTATTTGCTTATCGCCAAGTCTTAGTCAAGCCAAGAACTGTGTGCTACGGCTCTGTTAAATATAAGATTTCGTAAATATCATAGCAATCTTTCACAGTACATTGATAATAATTATTTTCGGACTGACTCTACAACAGTACTTCAATAGCTGAGACACCATTTAATGCTAAATCAAACATCGTTTTAGTAAATTATACATAGAACATTTACATTGTCTAAACTTACCAACTACAATCATTTCAATATTAAGAGAAAAAGTGTGGATCAGAAATACGATAAGTAGTTCGAACGTGCATACATTGTTTCAAATATAAGCCTCATCTTATGCTAGAGGTATATTTCGGAAGAAATGGAATCACTGACCCAGAGCAACACGACATGAGCAGACAAAAAAACATTGGGGAACTAAAACAAAAACAAATGGCAGGTCTAAAAACACATAATAGAGTACATAACGAAATCAAAAATTATGTACCATGACAAAAAATATTTGTCAACATAAACACTAGATTATGTTCTAGGCTATCCCCACGAGTTAAACAGGAAGTTGGGAAAGAAAATATAATTACAACCATAGTTACTGAAGCAGGAAGGGTCAATCATAAGAGTAATATAAAATACGATTAACTTATAAACTAATTTAGAATGTTCGAGACTACCTAGGAACATAACGGGAACGCCTGTCTAGTTTGAAAAAAATAAATTGAAAAAAAAAGATGGAAAAAAACAATTAAATTACAAACAATAATTCCCATTCACTCAAACCAAATGTCGCCCGACTGCAGGTTTCATCCGATTTTGAAGGAACCGGCCCATACCTGTCTAATCACTTTTTTTGAATGCATTGCAGGATTTGTCTACTCCTCATAAGCCTGCCCCTGGCATTGGCAACCAACAAAGAAACAGGAAAAAAAGTACCTCATCAACTAATATGATTCATATAGTAGATTTACAGCAAATACAAACAGAACTTTTCAAAATACGCGAGCATACTGTAAATGAGATAAGAAATATCTATTTGTATCACACCCTTACCCACGAAATTGAACAGGCATTACCCGCATTATTATATAGTCAATTGCAAAATGGAATAAATAATCTGACAACAATCCCAAGTAGCCAACACAATTAATAAGGACAATTCTTTAAACATATTTTTCAAAACAAAGCTTCAGTTTTAAAATAAGAAATTAACAACATTAAACATCACAGAACTTTACAAAAGTTAGATAGCTTCTTTGACAGCAGAGGAAATGTTAGGAAATGAGAATTTGAATCGATACCTGTGTACTCCACAGAGGTTTTTAATAATAATTTAAATTATAAAAGACCCACAATTAGAAGCAATTGCATAACAACATTTCTAAATAAAACCTGTAATAAGAAACGAATCAATTGTACACTTAGAAGCTAATGAAATCTTATACGATAACATAACATTAAGTATCCCTAGTAATTGTAAGACTTTCAGCTTTGTGACTACTTGCGATAGAGTAAAGACTATTAATCTTAATGAATCAAAATGAATCGCTAAGCTAGTTCAGGGCAAAGAGCCGCTGTGGGAGTTCAGCAACGCTGACCACATACCAAAGAGTGGAAGAAATAGTCAAATAGTCAAGAACATGAAATACCTACAAAAAATAGAAACCCATTCTTCTGCAAATCGCGTCGCATAATCTCCGAAAGTCATCATCAGCCCAACTACTTCACATGCACGACCCAAACCCACACAATTCGAGTTTATCAACAACCTATTTTTTTTACAAAAAAAATATTGTGACATTCGTGACAACAGCCGACAAAGCAAATCCACCATTGCGGCATCGATTGTAGCTTTGTCGCTCACCACTTGACCCTTTATGCTGACAACGCAAATCTGACGCCAACGCATTGATTAGCTACGCCGACTCTGCCAGCAAAACTGTCGCTACAAATTTGATGCGCTGCCTCTGCCAACGAACCCTCAGCTAGCTAGGGTCTTTTTAAGTTCTTAAATGTTTAGTCTAAGATTGTTTTTTGAATAAAACATACGTGTTCAAAATTAACTTACAAACTTACTAACCTTTTACAAAGTCTAAGAGCAGTGCGTGCAATGGCAACTCGAGGACTTTTCATAAGTTTCTGTATTCAGACGAATCCGCCAACCTCGACGAATCGGATCATCAGGTGAGCATCAGTCGCAATCGAACTCTCATGTGTAACGACATGCGAACGGACTGCTGTTAAAAACTTTCTGAGAGATAAGCCGTTATTCTGAAATTGTAACTGCGCTGCTAAGCCCTGATTGGCCGAACCGATCGAGTGATTTGTCCGCAAGCGGTACTGCCTTGTATGCAGCAAAAACAACAACATACAAGAAACGCAACATCAAAAAAAGAAGACTCCAGCTCTTCTTCAACTGAACCTGGGGAAATAAAAGGAAAGATTGCCATCAAGCCGCCTCACCAAAAAAGATCAGCTGATACGCCTAGTACCAGTGCCGCAGCAAGAGCCAGGCTTGGCAACAACAAGTTTGCTGCACTTTCCACCGACGACGACGATGACACCTCTTCGGATGAGGACAATCAAATGGAGAAGCAAACCCTTAAACCAAAAAAGCAACTTTATGAGCCCGAGTTAATGAAGCCTTCTTCATCCTAGCTGTCACTAATATCAAAGCACTCTTAAGTGCGATCGCCGGAGCTCTTGTCAAGGATGCCAATTTCACCTATAAAGCCACAAGGAACAACAACATCCGAGTCATGACCGAGGACAAGGCCAGGTTTAAGATCTTAAGATCTTAGCATTCGTTATCAAGGGCCTACATCCCTAATCAAATCTTTGCGCTCACCATATCTTCGGCAAATCACTGAGCATTCTCAGCTATGAGAAGGGTCATAGCACCCCACCGGATCAGTGGTTTGCCATCTATTTCTATATCTTTAGATATAAAGATCTAACCAATATTATATAAAATAAATTAATCATCTTTTTTAATTTATATACTTTTTATACTTGAGTTGACACTCGTAAAGTCAACTGTTTCAATTAAATAAATAAAAAAAAGTAAATTAATAATTTTGATACCTAAAATAACACATTCAATAGTCATAGTACAGCTTAAAGTAACGTACTTTTACTGTATTTACAGCTGTAAATTATTGTTGTTAGAATCTCGACCACGATCATCTACTTAAACTCTTTGTCGCTCTCAACATTAACCGCTTTCGGTGCTAATGTACATAATCACTTGTAATAAGTCTCTATTTAATCTTTAACAAGTGGTATATTTAGGTCAACCACATTTTTATTTATTGGCATCGCGGATTTTACAGCCAGTAGATCATTTTATTTTTCAATAGATACATGTGCCATATACCATCGCTGAACTCATTGCCATAATGTCATAACGAAGGCATTTTATTAGATTTTTAAAATGTCCCAAGTCGTACCAATAATAACAAATAAATGTATCTTGACTTTTCTGGCATAACATCGGTATTTTATTCAATAACATTTCAGGAGATGGGAAATGATGTGACTTTTTCTCTTATCTATGCTTAATAGCGAAGCTCCCATTGATGGTCTTGACCAATTTGTTAGACTTAACTTCTTTGGATATGTATGGTCTAAATAGGTTTCACATCATTAGCATACATAAATATATGATGGATCATTAATAAATAACATAAAAAGCAATAGTCCAAGATGGCCCCCTGGTCCTCCAGAAGAAAGTCAGTCAATCAGTATAAATGACATCAGGTTGCTTTATTTGTTAAGAAACCATCATTAACTAATGAGGTTAATTCTAACAAATTGGTCATAGTGGAGCGACTCTTAACAGAATTATGCTGAGTAAGGAAGGTTAGAGACTTGCAAAGATGCTGTAAGGAAGAAGTAATTATTTTTTCAAATAGTTTAGGGATTGCGGACAACTTAGCTATGCCCCTATAGTTCGTAATATCAGACTTACCACCTTTTTTGTGGAGAGCTTTAGCAATGGACGAAGAAGGGAACCACTACACTCCTTGAGAAGACAACTTGGAACATTGTCCAGCCCAGCAGAGTAGGAGGTTTTTAAGAAATTTATAGAGACCAGAAGAGAAAAGTGTGATATAGTGGGAGCAGTGAAACAATGTTATAGGGATAAGAAAGATTATTAGAGGAGACAGAGGAATAAATTGATTGGAAAAAGTTTGCAAAGAGGTCCGAGGAAGTGGAGTCATTGCTAGCTTTTTCTGTCCCAAGAAAGAAAGAGGAAGGCAGACCATAGGACTTTCTCTTTAACTTTATAAATTTAGCAAGTAATTTATCTTTTAATTACTTGAGTTGATACTCGTAAAGTCAAATAAATAAATAAATGAACAAAATAAATCACTCAACCGAGATCGGGGAGATCAAAATGGCTCCCAACAGCTACGGAAGCCGTTGAACAATTTCATTGCCAAGCTGCAAAGAACAATAAGGGGGCATATAATATCATACTACCATCAACAGCAAAGGCTAATGCCAACATCACCTATGCCAATGCCATTGAAGGCAAATGTTAAGAAACCCAGTCCCCCCGCATGGAACCAACGGCTGGCAACCAGATGGATGTAGACTGTGCAAGGATTGAAGCCATGATGGCGAGGATGGACAAGCTGTTTAGTCAATTCACACAAATGCTTGGCACAGTCTTGACAAAGACATGCAAGTAGATTTGTCCATTGGTAGCCCGGTAGTTGCTGCAGCATACTGCCGTTCAAGCCACTATGGCAGTGCTAATGAGTTTGACCTGGAGATAGCCAGTCTCGGAGCCAGATTTGTTATTGGCGGCGATATCCCAATCAGAGCGGGTGAGCCCCAAGGCAGCGCACTTGGGCCCCAGCTATATAACATCTTCACAGCGGACTTACCAGTCGTTGAAAATCCTCATCTAAAAACTAAACTAAAACTAAAAAACTAAAGCTTAGTTTAAGCAGGAATATTAACATTCACCAATTGCCAAGTACAACTTTAAATATGTCATAATTGTCAACATACGACAGATCTGAAATAAAAACACAACACCTAATGTTCTCAAACAAAAAAAAAATTGTAAACATCAGTGGCATATAAAAATTAAAATATTCGCTATAAAGAGCACAAAAGGCTTTAAATTACCTTCGGTACGGACACGGACTACAGCAGTGCAACTATAGGCACTGTAGGCACTGGTCCTCGAAGCATCGCTCATAATGGCATATGGATCTTGCTACATCGCCCAACTTCGTCGCTCAAGGGGAACCATCGGCTAACGATCGATCGTTTTTTCTGCCTTAATTTCAACTGTCTCGCATGCATCCTCCTCAAAGCCACCTATGAATATTAAAAATATGATCTAAATCATTCCAATTTGAGCATTCCTAACAATTTGGTTCTTGTAGATCCGCTCTTTTATAAAGGCGCATAGACATGCTGATTGGTGGTGGACTCTTTTATTTACTTCTGTGCGTTGGCCAAATTAAGATCGCCGATAACCTGCCTATTCTGCAAAAAACTCGTTGGATTGTGGTAGTTGGGCTCTCTGCAACTAATGATACCCGTATCGCATTGCCGGCACAAATAAAGTAAAAAATTTGGATACTAACATAAAACGGCTTTATGAAATCTAAAGCTGCTGTGAATCTTTGTCACCACCCACGTTTAACGATGCTATATGCGAACAGCATTTCCAGACACATCAAACGCGACTTCAGTCCGATTAATACGCTATACGAAAGCCCGCAAAAACTAACCTTGACAAATTAGGAAACTTACGCAACTGTGCGAATCTCTGGAGGCCAAAGTCTCAAGGAATCCAAATTAAAAGGAGCCATACGCTTCATTCATGAAGGAATACATAAATTTTGGTCATATGTCTCCGTCGGTCGAGCAAAAGAATCTGCCACAGTATTTCTTACCGCACCACTGGTCCATCCATACAACGTAAGCGGGTCGTTGACTAAAAAATCAAATCATATTTCATGATGGCACAGATGTCACCTAGACGCCAAGCCTGGTATGGGATACCACTTCCAACAGCTTTGTTTTCCATTTTCGCATGAGTCGTCTAAAAAGTCGGCCACGAAAAGATCAATTTCTTCCACCTCAGGTTTCACCACGCTGAACCACAGAGTCTATTGGCTGCTTTGCTTCAGAGATCTTGGCCAATCGGAGGGAAAAAATAAATTTCGGCACTCATCAGCAAATGCATACGATACTTTCGTTTAAAGCTAAAAATGGTCGGCCATTCCTCAACACTGGAATTGACTTTTGTGGAGTTCTCTATTACAAGTCGGAAGTCTAAACAAGGCCGCCTATAAAATGCTACATAGCCATATTCATTTGTTTCACAATCAAGGCATCACATCCCAAAATCGTATGTCGGAGCAGATTTGCACAACTGGCAGCTTTTGTTTGTACAGGGCACAGCTAATTCATTTGCATGCTTACTCTTCCCTTTTATAATCCTGTCATAAATTGTCTTTTGCATTGGATACTCATCAACTTGTAGATTCATCTCCATGTTGTATCTATTCCCTTCCCTTTTATTAACCCCCTTGGTGACTCCGCAAAATCTGCCAATAATTCCGATCAACATTAATAACTTCCGTGTTGTTAGTAGTCACAAAGGTAAATCCTCTCGAACTCAAGTTCAAACTACTAGCAGCACTTCTACCTCTTCCCCTCCTGTGCCAATTTTAAATGTTGTTGCGCCTCGCAAGCAAGTCTTTGTGACAAGACTTTCCTCTGACACCACAAGTGAAGCCGTAGCTGCTATTATTCCTAGCAAAACTTCTGCTAGAGTCACAATTACGAATTTAAATTTCTCCACGACCCGAGAAATTTCTTTAAAAAAATTAGTGTTTCTCCTGACTCGTTCTCAATAAGTTGTGATCCCTAATTTTGGCCAGATCAAATGATTATGCACGAGTTCAAACCTAAAAGCCGAAATCAGCAGTCCCAGTCATCCTTCTGGATTCATCCTTACACGCCTCGAACAGTGCACCAAAAATCTGATAAAGTCCGATATTTTCCTAACAAATCAAAATGTTACAGGGCTTTTGTCAAAACTAAAATTTCTCTATTTGAATAGCATTTCATTTCAATCAGATATTGTCGCATTTTCCGAAACTTGGTTAAATTCAACAATATCTGATTGTGAAGTGCTTTCAAATTCCTACTCTGTATATGGACAAGATCGACCAACTAGTAGAGGTGGTGGGGTTTTAATTGCTGTTAAAACCTCTCTTGAGTCGGAATTTGTTTAACTTACAACGAGCACAAATGCTGAGTTTATTTCTGTAAAAGTCACTCTCGCATTTTGCTCGTGGTATATAACTAGTTCATATATTCCTCCCTCTTCCAACATTGAAACTTATACGCAGCACATATCCTGCATAAATGAGGTTTCAACCCATGTCCGCGATAATGTCCTACTCGTTGTATTGGGGGATTTTAACATCCCAAACATTTCGTGGTCATATTTTGCCTTCTCAAATTACCTTATTCCTGAAGCCCAGCACGACTTTTTAGATGGCATGCTTGACCGTTCGTTGTGTCAGATTAATTGGATTTCTAATCTGTCTAATAGAAATCTTGATCTTATCTTTATCAACGATCACCTTAATGTAAATGTCTTTAGGACCCCCCTCTGTCTGTCCCCGAAGATATGTATCACCCTACATTAGAAGTCACTTTATGTAATTGCAAATCTTCCAACGTGCATTCACCTCCCTCTTATAATCCCCGCCGTTGTTTTCGTAGAGGAAACTACGCTTTATTAACTGAGCTTATTTATGGAACCGATTGGTCAATTCTGTATGACGCGGTTGACATAAATATTGCTGTTAACTTTTTTTATAATACTTTGAATTCACTCTTAGATGTGAGTATTCCAAATAGTATCCCCTTGACTAATTTTTCTAAACCACCATGGTTCACTGGAAGACTGCTAAACTTAAAAAATATTAAAACAAAATGTTTTAGAAAGTTTAAAAAGTCTGGATTCGGTTACCAGGCTTTTAACTCGGCACTATGGTTGAATTGCAACGGGTAATTTTTGGTTTAGAGTTTAGGGAGCTCGACTAACAATCTCATATGTTAAGTAAATATCAGAAGTAATCAGAAATTTTTCAGGAAGTGGAGAAAATGAACATCGTCACTGTGACTCTAGCAGAAGTTTTGCTAGCAATAAATACAGCAATGGCTTCACTTGTGGTGTTCGAGGAAAGTCTTTACACAAACACTCGCTTGCGAGGCGCAATAACATATAAAATTGGCACACGAGGGGTTGAGGTAGAAGTGCTGTTAGTAGTTTTAATTTGTGTTTGAGATCAATTTTTCTTGCAGCACGACATTTCAAATTTCCTAGCGTGCCTATAATGTTTTGGAGGCAAGACTCAAAACAGACAAAAAGTAACGTCTCGCGATGAAAATAAATACAATATCATGCAAGTTTGAGCAGGCGGCTTTTTATGCAAATAATGCTGTCGATCAAATCAGCAGCAAAAGCTTTTCGCCAGCGCGTTGCAAATGTAAACAATGCACAATCAAGCAAACTGTTAAAAAAATGTTAAGCGAAAAGAAACATAAATCAGTAACAGGCACTAAACACAACACTGCACTGACGCCGCGTTAGTTTAATGGAAGTAAATAAATGACTTACGGTCACAGCGGAAGAAAAATTTGCAGAAAGTAACAAACCTAATATCTTTAGTATTGCTTTTAGACAAAAATATCACAAAGACAGACAGTTTAAATATGCAAAAGCTAAAAAAAGTTTTGCGAAACAAAAAACACGTCTGACATGCTCAAACTGAGAACGCTCCTTATTTATATAATTAAAGTACATAAGTCACTTTTATGTATGTATGCTCAGCAAGCTGGCTGAGCATTATTGTTGTAAACATGGCCAAGCTGCCCATGCTCTCTTAACTAGCTATGCCCATTGTCGCTCTAAGCCTTGACCGTTTTCGCTGTTAATGCACTTAATATATCTGTACATACAGTAGGCCCAACATTTATTCGTACAACCTTTATTTGTTTAAAGAAACCTTTGTTTGCACAAACATATCCACTCCTTTGCAGATTTTTTTTGAAGCAGCCTGTTAATACACTTAATTTTGAGCAACATGCACAAAAAAATCCGTTATTTTCATGGAATGGCGTTATGTGCCCACAGATTTAAATCCATCAGATGTGCGCTACCCAACGAATAGTACGCGTCTTCAAAATGGTTTTGTGACTAGCCTGCCACCATATTGACTGAGAAACTGATTCTAGAACTTCCGCAAAATACCAAAATACCGATATTGTCGCAAGCGACAAGTATGCAAATTCCTTTTCTGCTTTGCAACACACACTTGGATTTGTCGACCAGTTCTCCAAATTTTTCGACGCCCCGCTCTTTAGTCAGCGCAACAAATTTTATGGTAAATGATTTAATGGATATGAAACTTCTGTTCCGGGGCAATACTCATCAGAAGGTTCTCCTGGACTTCTACTTGGCCAAGTCCATAGATTGTCACCTAACGTGGACGACATTTGGTAGGCAGCCGTAAAAACGGCAAAACACTACATCTAACGCACTGTGAGTCCTTTAGTTCTTGCATATTATAAATTCCGAACACTCATCTGATTAATTATATACATTTAGTCTCAATTTCAGCGAGCCTAGCTGATTATGATGAATTAACTCCAGTGCATTTTTTGAATGGTGAACGACACGCGACGAAAGAAGACTGAACAACAATTGTTCAGATAGTTGGCAGCGTGTGTCCTACTTGCAGCAAATCTTAAGGTCCAGATGAATAGAAGAATTGTTAACGTTGCTGAAACAGAGCTCCAAATGGCGCACTCCCAAGCATGGCTTGAGAGTGGACGACGTTGTTATCGTCTAGGACGAGAAACTGCCACCCTGAGGGGGATAGAGCTCATCCACGGAAAAGATAGCGTGGCCCGGAAAGCTTTGCTGAAAGCACTTTCAGGAGAGGCCAATTGAGGTGTAAACTGTGTTAGCTGCCCCTTTAAAGATAAGCTTCTAGCGGGGGAGTATTGCGGTTCACAGAACCGCTTACTTATATACCTTATTTAAAATATTTAATCAGTGGGCATCTTAAAATAATACACTTTCCCTGTTGAATTTGTTGCCACTGTCCACTGTAAATCCACTAATTGCTTTGTATGCTCAGCAAGCTGGCTGATTGCAGAGCATTGTATTGTTATTACAAAGCATTCTTACTGAATTGTGTTAAACAGCCAAGCTGTCCACGATCTCCTATCGAGTTGCGTTATTTGTCGCTCTTAGCCTCTTAGAGTGTCTCGCTTGTCATGTCGGCAGCTGCATTAGCCATTATTGCTCCTACTGAAAAATTTTAGAACATTGCACTGTTTTGCAATAGCTAATATTTTTATTTTTTATTTATTTAATTGAAACAGTTGACTTAACGAGTGTCAACTCAT
The DNA here is from genome assembly GCA_004143845.1 of Drosophila lacertosa. NCBI lineage: Eukaryota > Metazoa > Arthropoda > Insecta > Diptera > Drosophilidae > Drosophila > Drosophila lacertosa. The sequence continues at coordinate 4,459 of SCDZ01000826.1, read as the reverse complement.
GTAAATAAAAGTATATAAATTACAAAAGATTACTTGGTAAAAGACTAAGAAAAATATAAATAATTCTAATAACATCACCGACACGATGCCCCTGTTCACGGCAAGTTTTGTCAGTGATGTAATAGAGTCTACAGCCAAAATGGATAGGAGTAGTTAAAAAGAAATGAATTTGTTAATATAAGTCTTAAACTAACTCTTATACTAACAAAATTAACATATAAAAGTGAAAATTATAATATAGGTTAGATATAAGGAGAAAGTTATAGAAATAGATGGCAAACCACTGATCCGGTGGGGTGTATATTTAGCCAGTCCGGCAAGCTGAGAGTGATCAGTGATTTGCCGAAGATATACTGAAAGCAAAGATTTTATGGGGAGAAGAGCATTTCAGAGGAGAATACGTGATATAGGGTATTATACTGAGTGCATAGTACCCGAAATGAATTGTGCAAGGCGTAATCCGTTGTGCACGTAGACAAAAAGAGAGGACAGTAGTTTCTAGTAGGTCGAAAGGGGACAAAGAAATTTAGAAGACCTAGAAGAAAAGGTTAATCTATGTCGCCAACAATTAACTTATTTAAAAAAACAATACCAAGTATCGTTCAACGGTTTGTTACCGACTGGATATTCAGAAGTAAATGCGTGGAGTACGATTTTAAACTAAGATAAGAAGAATGGTTTTGTTATATGGAATAGAAACGTTAGAGAATTAGAAGCATTTTTTCATATGTTAGAAGGCATGTTATTGTGTTTTTATATTGCTTTTATGTACTATTTTCCCGGATTCTGTTAATTTTGTTATACTATTATTTAGTATTTCTATAACATACCTTGCTGTTATCTTGGAGCCTAACCTAGTATTTCGCTCAACAAAAATGTCTTTTCTCGGTCTCGGTGTTTCGTCCAAAGAATACATCTAGTGGTTTTTTTTTTCGTTACTGAGTGTATTGAAAAACTGTATTCGTAAATTGGTCTTTTCAGTAGTTCTCCAAAGTCTCTCTGTTCATATTTAGTTTTCAAGCGTCTCATTATTTCAGACAAGGTGGAATGGAATCTCTCAATTTGCCCATTAACGAAACTCTTATACGGTGGGGCTTTATAAATTTTATATTCAGTTGATCTCGAAGTAAGAAGGTAATGGATTCGTAACTTAGTGATTTCTCGTTGTCCATTACGACGCATTTTGGTACGCCATAATAGAACAAAAGATCATGTAGTGGTTTTTATATGTTTTGAATTACTTTTGACTTGAATATTCGCCCTTGAGCGAGTTTTGAAAACTTGTCTATTGCCGTTAATTGTAATACTTTCTCGGTAGAATAAATATCAATATGGATTATATGGCCTGGGAGTTTTGTTTTTCTTCTGGATTTGGTGGGTGTCTATCATACTTTTGTTCTTTACATACCCTGCATTGTTTAATTATATTTGTTATTTTTTCGTTCATTTTAGGGAAATATAGTTTTCTGGAAAGTTGTAACCTATTTTCTTGCATGCCACGATGGGCCCTGTTGTGTTCCTTTTATATTTTTTCGTCTTGTTCGGTCTCTGTAAGAAGCTCGTAGGGATGTGAATCTAACCTTGAGGTTCCTAAAGTGTGTAGACTAAACCGTTTAGTATCTGTCCCATTACATCTTCGGCTGTTATAATTCCGTTTATAACTGAAGGGTTTAGATGTTTTTTTAGTATATTGAACAAGTCTCTGTAAGTATAGGTTGATTTATCGTGTGCCTATGAAACGTTGGAAACGGAATTTCGAATTTGTAATCGATTAGTTGGTTTTTATAATGAATATTTGGTTCTTAAAAGCGTTTATGGGGACTTCTACGCTGCAAATTAGATATTCGGAAGAACTTTCGGAGCTATGTTGGGTTGATACTACGGACCTTACTGAATTAATTTGACTGGGTCTTGATAAAGCGTCGTCCACTACATTTCTTTTGCCAGGTTTGTACAATAATTCATAATCATATTCCTCCAGGTAAGCTTTCCATCTTTTGACTTTGGAATTTCCTTTCCAGCTACTAAGTGAGTATGTCAATGGCTGATGGTCTGTGTAGATTTTAACTTTAGCTCAACTGTACAGGTAGTTTTTGAGAGCTTTTAGAGCACAAACTATGGCTTACATCTCTTTTTGGTTAGTGTCGTAATTCTCTTCTGATTTAGAAAGCTTTATGGAGAGAAACGAAATCGGTCTGTCACCTTGAGATAACAATGAAATTCTTTGTTGAAATCGAGGAAACTTAAAATGACGTCATAGCGAGCTTTTTATTTAATACCTGGCTAGGCAGGAACGCCCTCCAGTCTCTCAATGTTTTCGGTTGGGGATAATTAACTATTGCTAAAACTTTGTTTGGGTTTGTTTCGATGCCCTTGTCAGAAATTATGAAGCCTCGACTTTGTTTTGTAGAATTCGCATTTGTCTAATTGGCATTTTATATTAGCTTTTTGTAGAGTTCGGAAGATTGTATCTTTACTGAAAATTACTATGTCGTCGATGTAATATAGCATATTTTGCCAATGTGGTTCCTTAATATGTCGTCGAGGGCACGTTGGTAAATAGAAGGTGCATTTTTTAAACCAAATGGGAGTCGAGTAAACTCGTATTTTCCATTACTAACGGATAAGGCTGTTTTTGATGTCTGCAGTTTTTAGTGGAATTCGATTAAATCCGCTCTTAAGATCAAGAACGGAGAAGACCTTGTTATTACCCAACTGTTCTAGTACCTCATTAATTTCAGGTATCGGATATTTGTCTGAAATAGTGGATTTGTTAGGTTTTCGATAGTCAATAACCATCCTATACTTTTTTTCTCCAGATGCGTCTAATTTTTTGGGAACAATCCACACAGGTGAATTGTAAGGTGATCTAGATGGTCATATTATGCCATCGTCTAAGAGTTCCCTAACTTTTTTGATAAAATTTTGAATATATTGGGGAGTCGTTAGATGTCCTAAATTCTGCCTGTACATTAGTTGCATACGTGAGTTTTTCGTTTGGGTCGGCAAAAAGTCTTGGGTATTTTTGTAATAGGTTTGTTAATTGTGTTTTCAGTGTGTCGTTTAAATGGTCTGTTCTTGGTATTATAGTGTTTACTACTTCATATGTTTTCTTTTTGAGGTGTATTCTTTTCCCTTTGATAACCATTTCATTTTGCAAGATGTTAATTAATATCTCTAAGTCACGGATGCTATCGTTTCCTAGGATGGCATCAAATGACTTCATTGTTTGAACAAATTGGCAAGTTGGTGATGGGTTATCTGAATGCTACCTAAGACGGATACTGGTTTAAAAGGAGTTGAATTTGGTTTTGGATTGGGTACAAATTTTGGTTGGATATAGTTCTTATTAGAACCCGTATTTAAGAGAATTTTCAGTGTATGGTTACTCCCTCCCACTTTACATTCAAAGTATGACAGTGAGGACTCGGTTATTCTTAAAAAATTTGGGTAGGTATCAGTGTACTGTGCGGGAGCTGCCCCATCGTTACCGACTTCGTTACCGATGTGGTCGTCTAAGTTTGTGTCGTAATTACCCTGAGCCTCATTTTCTGCCATTGTTTGTTCGTATTGTTCGTATTCTCTGGCCGTGGGTTATAATTGTAAAATTGAATTGGTTGTATATTCCGTTGAGGGATCGGTGGAGGCATCTTGGTCGGATGAAATGTGGGTTGCCTGTATGTTACATTGTTATATGTACGTGGTGTCTGGATTGGCTTCTGAAACTGTCTTTGGTCTTAATTCCTGAAGGTGGGATTATGTTGTCTGCAAGTGCCATAATTGGTCCTGAATGTCTGGTTTTCCAATTTGAGACACAAGTGTAAGGCTTGCGGTAAGACTGTTGGCTCTTTTATACCAAGAAGTCGTGGTAAGTCGCCACGTAGACCCCTTATAAAAGTGTTTAATGCTCTATCCCTATACGAATTGCTCATGGCTACTTCTGTCTGTCTGCTGAAATTCATGCAATTAACTATATTTAGAATGAGGGAGAGATGTTTAAAAAAACACAGATAAAAATCTTCGATCGTTTGTTGTCCGTTCTGCATCATAGTGGTGAGTTGATATTCTAAAGTACTGAGGTCTCGTTTGTCCGCGAAATGAAGTGTAAGGTTCGCCTGAGAATTCTCTTATGCATTTCACGATATCTGGTACCCGAAACGTCAGCGCGATGTACTGGATCTATTGTGTAGGCTACAGCTTCGGAAAAGTTAGTAGTGTTAGTATTGAAGTTCATTTGTTCGAGTAATGCTGGCAAACGCTGAGCTATCAATTGGTCAATGAGTATCTCCTCTATATTGCCTTCAGCGTTTCTATTGTTCATATTGCCTGCCTGTTTGCAACTCTTCGTTGCTGCCTTTGATAATATTCGTCATGGGCAACAGCGATTTGTTGTTGCTCTTGTGCTTCTTCTTCTATGGTGTGTAACACTGCGGGTCTTGTTAAGTTGTTTGGATTGGCC
>SCDZ01000825.1:0-27598 GCA_004143845.1 Drosophila lacertosa | reverse complement strand
GCCTTCTTTTATGATTTCGCCGTGCGAGCGCGGGTGGTTCTCTCTATAATTTCGCCGTGCGTGCGTGCGAGGGTAGCTCTATGTTTACTAGCGAGCGACTCTTGTTAACTTATACGCTTAAACGCGTAAACGTTGAAAAGTAAATTAAGTAATTAAGCATCTAACACAGCAACCTTCAGTGGCGCAGCCGACGTCCCGGCCAAGACTCTATGCTTGCTAGGGCTAGCTTAAGATTTGTTAGTTAAATCTGAGTTTGTATATTAAAAAGTCTACTTTAATTATGGCTTCTAATAATTATGGAAAAATTTGAATCGATACTAAAAATATAATATTATATGTTTTCAATATACAATTATTTTAAAAATGTTCCAAAAATTAGGCAAAAATAAATATTATTTGTATAATTAAGCCAAGATACATCGTTAAAAAATAAATTACTTAATTAACAAACCCTTAAAATATTGTATTTTCTGAAATTAGTCTCAAAGACACCATTGGTTTTCTTATCGATATCTCGATACTTTTGCCATCTCCAAATCAGTTTCCCTATTTTGTAAAACGTTCTTAGTGCTGTGCGTTAAATAACATGTGCTATTTTGTAAAACTTGTATAAATATATTTATATATACTGCCTTGTATAATTACAGATAACTATGGAAGAATATGCACGTGAGCCATGTCCCTACCGTATTGTAGATGATTGTGGAGGTGCTTTTGCCATGGGTTGTATAGGAGGTGGTGTTTTTCAAGCAATTAAAGGGTTTCGAAACGCTCCAGCAGGATTCAACAAACGAATGGTATGCACGAATGGTATTTCACTAAATTAGTAAATTATAAATGTAAGTACTAATCAAACACGATGCGCTATAAAAACCAAATTAAGATAGATATTCAAATTATATAACTGCAGGTTGGTGGTGTGATGGGAAAACTAACTTTTACTTAGTTTTTTACATTCTTTTTTAATTGAATAAAAATGAAAAAAATCTTGACAGTTTATTTCAAATTATTAATTTAATTTTTATATATATTTAATTGTTTTAAAATTATTTTACATCTATCTATTCTGTTAGTTAACGTTCAATTTTGTGCGTAGATTATAAAATAAAATTGATTTTCTTCAACAAGCAACAACAATCAAGCATCAATATTTTGCTCTAAGCGATTTAAAAAATTGACATTTTTGTAAGTGCTAATTGGAAATTTTCGGTTCGTATGGTGCCCCATTTGAAATCTCACATGGCGAACAGTAATCCATTGGTTTTGACGGACCAATTAAAAAATGTTTTTTTTGCGCTTTTTCAGCAGGTTTTGTCGTGCACATCGTTGCTATAGCAATATATAGTTGGATTACACATAATTGTTATCAATCAATCAATCAATTAAATCAAAATGTTTACGAACTTAGGCCAAAAGAAAACAATGCAGCTTCGCTAACAGTACTTTCAGGCATCTCAATTTGTACACTGACTGAGATATATTTAGAAGCTTGTTGAAAATGGTTGTGGCATTTCTTAAGTAGTTATTTTGCTATTAATTGTTATTAAATTTAGAAAAAAAAATTTTAAATGAAATGAAGGTAATTTGGTTTATTTAACTCGTCAAAGTTTGACATATTTAAGCAATTGTTTGAAAAACAAAAAAAAAAAAAAAATTGTGCTAATGTTACACTCTAATATTTTATGGTATACATTTAGTAGGATTATTGTTTATAACAACAAAAAATGTCTACATTACATTTTCGCAGCAAAAAACAAATATAAAATTTAGGTTTCAATTTGTATAATTGCTTGCGAATTGAACAAAAAACATATCCATATTTTGGGAGGGGAGTTGAAGGCACATTGTACCAAAATGGTTCCACTCCTTCAGACAAGAAAAAATAGAACATCTCAAACGTTTAGTTCGAAAATTGAATTTTAATCAAAGGACACAATAGCAGCTCTTGCCTGGCGCCTAGGACATATCCAAACTCATCTGTCGTCTGATATGGAATGTACAGCTGTGTTCATAAAAATAGCAGTGTCGTACCTCACAATTTTCGTCTGTCTTTGATGAGACACTTCCAATCATCCAAATTTAACAAGCGGTACCTTTTTGGAAAGAATGTAAACTAAAGAATCCCAAAAAAAGTTGGATAGATTTACCATTCAGCCAAAAACACGATCTCTATATATCCGCGTCGGATATTGAAATTTTTTATGAAACACCCACAGGTTCCGTAGTCAACAGGTTTAAACTATCTACAATAATATGCAGTTTGTATTTGAGCTATATCCACTCCCAGCCCACTTATAAGTCATTTTTCTATCACAAAAATTATGCTGGGAACTTTATTCCAATTTTTGGGCTTGTGGCTCAATGATAAATATATAGAATAATGAGGCTTTGCCGGAGCTTACAAAATCAGCAGTGTGCTGTTTTTTTTAGATTCAAACTTATAATACAAAATTATTCATTCTAAGCTAGAAGAATCAAAATTGAATAGATTGGGATGCCCTTTTAGTTTGTGGAAAGTTAACATAATCAGCATTATGAGTATATGAATAACCCGAAAGGTTCGATGTTGAAATTCATATGGCTGTGTGGGTAAAATCTTGGATTTCCCTTGGTAGTTATCTTGATCGGCTTTTCTTATCTTATTTCAACAAATATTCCTTGGTATAGTTCAACTTCCCGGTGCTGATATTTTCTAATGATGTGAAACTATGCTTTGTTTATTGACTTAACTTCTAGAAACTTCTTGCTCTAAATGCAAAGTTGTGACATTACAGTAAGGCCTCCCTTAACGTTTTCGTAAAAGTTCATAGTTACTTACGAAATGGAACCCTTTGCATTAAAAGCTTAATGAAGTATTTTCGTTTCAACCGGACTTGGACTTATTTAGAAACACATTTCTTAACTGTGGGTTCACTAACTTTTGCCTTTAAGCAGGACCTTCGGCGTCGTTAAGATGGTCAAATATTCTGAAACGAAAAAATATATATTTAATATGTACATATATATAAATAAATTAACGATGAAATTTATTTTTGACTTGCCGATGCAGCTAAATACTTTGGTTGCTGGCTGTGGCTGACTTACACACTGTGATCGCGTTGAAATGTGCTCTTCGGTGCTCTAACTTCAATTGTGTTATTCTTGCGACGTGACGAAGCATATTTCAACTTAATTACTTCGGCTGCCGAGTGTTTGAATTTAACGAATGCAATTCAACAGCGCAACTCATGTTACGATAGGCTCTTCAGCTTATGCTTCTTAATTATCTAATAACTACCCATGGCCGTTTTCACCTCTGCCACGCGGATTCGGCCGACTGCTTAGACATATAAGGAATGAATCGCCAAGCTGTTTCTCTCTTTCACGAACGACTGCTACTTCGGCTGCTCCCCGTTGAAATTCGTCTACAGATCCTTCAGAAGATTGTTCGACTCCACGAAGATGGTTGCGTTGAACGAATATATTTAATGCAGCCTTTAAGAGATAACATAAAGCAATTAGTTGACTGGTCAGCAACAAGTTGCACATGAACAGCCTTCGAAGAAAAACATACAAAATCTGCTAAACATTTGTATTGGAAGACGCCCTCTAAATTGCAATGAGACGATACTTTGACCACAAAACATAATCCACATATTAAAAATGGTCGAAATGCCATTAAGCGTTCAGCTTTGTTTCATAAGCTTGGGCTTGTAACAAAAGCAGTGAATGTATGTGTACGTTCACTAACTCAATTCGCCACTTTTGAAGGGCAGTCATAGTACTTACACTTTACAGTTGGTGTGCAAGTTGCTCAGGTGAAGTCAAAAGAATTGTTGATTTTTTTTAATAAGAATTGGAAAATCTAACGGTGAGTATGCCAACCTACCCTGCATACAAACCAATGACAATGTTTTATTAGATTCAGTAATTTGCTGAATAAACGTCGTTAACTTTTAACTATATTTAAACTGGGATGAGAAAGCTGACATTTTTCCATATTTTCGAATTCTTCTGTAAGCTCAGATCGTTGTACCGGTACCACAAGCTTAATTTCCTTGGTTTTAAATCGGATGTCGACATGTTGTGTTTTGAACCGTTCACAAATCCGTATACATGTGCTAAAACTCCAAAGAGACCAAGAATCTGAAGTAGCAGCAATTCTGGAGGTAACGAGAAAGAAGGATTTGGTATCGATTCTGTTTCATTTTTATGTAAGAAACTTTGAGCTTCCAGCCATGTGGACTCAATCAGTTCTTTAACATCACAAGCGTTCGATGCAATGACGACTGGGTTCAATACTGAAGGCACACGTTGTCATATTACATTTTGAAACATTTCTTGAATACTTGCAACTTTTAAAAAAATCTGAATCTGTCCACAACTACACGTCGCATTAATGATGATTTTGCATAAACTTTTTACAACAGCTAGGTATTATTTTCATTGGAATTCATCCCATGCCAACTGTTTTCGCTATTGTCTTTTTGTATTTTGCATCGGTTTGATTGGGTCGCTTAAGTTGTCTTTGTGGACGGCTCTTCTCACACAAAGGCGTTTGTTTCCGTCGGTTGGGCTAGACCAAAAACTTTTAGACAACCTCAATGTCTGTATTCTGCTGAGAGGCACTTTCTCTGTTTCAGAGCTCTATCTTTTTGACCCTCTTCTCTATTCTTATTGTGATTCATCCAGCTCGCTAGAACAACGTCAACTTTTCTACTTCAAAATGACCTCGACCGTATCACTTATATCTCTATCGATTTATACCTGGCAAGTTCTAGCAATGTGCTATGGAAGCGCTCTACTTGCACATTTGAGACACTATGGAAGGGCACAGGCTGAACGACAGCGAGCTTGGAGCACTTGTTGACGCACGCGAGGAAAAATTTTGTAAGTGAAGATGATATCTATGTTCCACATTTCTTCTATGTGCGACGGTATTGGTGTCTCACCAAACTCCACACGTCTTGCAGGTTTGGACAATTGTAGCTAATTTGCATTTTCAGAGAGTATTTGTTTCATATTTTGCTGAGGTGACCTGTGGGCTCTAACAAAGATTCCCTGCAGGTGAAGTTTCCCAAACATGAATTCCCAAACAGGAATGAAACTGCGTTGTGCACAATACTCGGGCTCTCGATCATACACAAGGGGCTCTTGATCGAAACAAGGCGTCTGCCACTAGGTTGTTCTTGTTAGGTTTACAGAAAATATTTAGGATTCATCGACATGCGCTTTTTACGTCTTAATCTCAGCATTTGGATTGGACTCCAATACTGCCGGTGGTCAATAAAAACGTTTGTCCTTAACTCCGTACAGATAATGCAGCATCTTCCTGTCCTTCAATATCCTTAAAACCTTTTTAATTAGGCGGCCCTCTTGGGATAGCACAGCGTCTATGTCGTAGCCTGAAGCTGTGGTCGTTAAATATAATCAATGTATCTAATTATGACATCGTCTAATGCCAAAAAAGTATGCAACGTCTGCGCTTCAGAGATCTGCACAGAAGTATTCCGCGATCTGTGCCTACTGACCGTTCCATTTCCCCTCTCTAAGATGTCCGAAAGGGGGTTTTGCTTTACCGCGAAGTCTTTAATGAAACATAACTTGCGAGCCCCAGGGATGAAAAATAGAAAATCTTGTATGCCCTTGACCTTCTCTGGGACTTTTATTACTGGTGACTGCTAAACCAAGAAAGTTTGCACTCTTAAAAATAGTGATTGAGGTTTGAAAATGTCCTTTTCATGTACCTTAAGGAATACCCTCTTTACCGACGAGGGTGCATCCGAGCAATCAACATTAGTAAAATTGACATCAGCGGAGGTATGGAGAGAAGTTTATTCAAGTTAGGTGCCCATTTTAGTTGGCTTGAAGCTACGCAAAGCGATGTCTGTATGCACGTGAAGCGGAATGGGGGAATCTACCGAGTGAACGCCTCCCATGTCGTCGGATGAAACTTTAGTGTCTACAAGGAACTTTATATCTGCTACCCATCATCTGATAACGGGCAGTAGGCATCTGCTCGGTATCTAATTATAACTGAACACCAGTTATAATGAATAACACATTCATACGCTAGAGTAAAAACAACTTGGAATGTCGCCAACAAAGAACGCACATGTACAATGGTCAAACTAGGCTTATTCTAGCCTTATTGCCAAGCTTGAAATATAACAATATGCTTGATACGTACTGTGCAAAGGACGTGGAGAACCACGAAATTGCAAAACTAATAGAGTGTTACTATTTGTATGATACGAAGTAAGTTAATTGAGAGTGATTTGAAGGCACAGTCAGCAAGGGCAGTTCCTTTTCTAACCAAAAAGCATGTTTTATTTGTATTTTTTTTATTGTACATTGCTTTTATTTACTGAATCATCTCATTAATTTAAGGCTTACAATAAGTAGACAAATCTTATAACTAAAGATTTACTAACCGTTCATTTGGATTGCACGACCCTTATAGAGTCTATTGCTGGGTTGGTAGGTCATTAAGACGTCTGCGCAACCTTGTTATATCTCTCGCGAGATGGTTCGGGTGCTATTACATCTCTGACTGGTTACATTTTTAAGTCTCAAGTCTGATGCCCCGGTGATGGATCTCAAGATCCTTGACTGGACTATCTCAACAATGTCAATATTACTGTTGCTGGCATTCCCCCATAACTGGGAGCCATATGTCCATATAGGTTTTAGCACAGAATTGTATTGCAGGTCTAGACTAAGAGGCGAGCGAGCCTTAATAATTGAATGGAGTCTATTGGCTTTCAGTTTTAAATGTGCTCTCTTTCCTTCGATGTGCGTGCGCCATGTGAGTCTTCTATCGAGGTGTACTCCTAGGTATGTCACTTCGTTTGCTTGCGGGTGTGCGGTGCTTTGTAATGTGAGCGTTCGGAAAAGTTGTCTGTTCAGGGTAAATGCCAATCAGATAGCCATTTTTCTAGTTGCGCAGATGCTTGCATGGGGCATTTGGAGCTGCTGAGAATAAGTGTATCGTCAGCAAAGGTAGATGTTGTTAGACGTGTGCTTGTTGGGATGTCTACTGTATAGAGGACGTATAGTGTTGGTCCAAGTATGATCGTCGGACATAGCAGTGTTGCATCTCAGAGGTATGACTTTAAAGACTTATATGTACGTGCTATTAGGTAGCATTGCTATGATTTTATACATTAGGTCTTCTAAGCAAACTATCGAATGCTCGAGAGACATCCGAAAGTATTTTAGTGCTGTATTCCCGATTTTTGAAAGCGTTTCGTATTTCTGCTGTAATAAATAATAAATAAATAATAAAATTGGCTTGTTCAATAGTTTCATGTTTTTAAAAAAAACGAATTGATGCGATGGAATTTTGTTGTGGACTCTTAGATATCTATTTATCCGAGTCAGCATGCATTTTTCGAAAAGTTTTGATAGACACTGTTATAGGTCTGTACGACGAGAGCATTGTACGATCTTTTCCTGACATCGGTATCATTATGATGATTGACTTATAAGCTGAGCGGCAAATGTGCCGGCTCTATCTTCATCGCTGCGAGTCCAGCGGTTTCTGTTGGCAAGCGTAGACTTGGGTGAGTCCATAGTGAGTGTTGATAAATGCTCTATGTAGCGGCGTTCGGCGTATGCTTTTTCTTGGTTTAAGGCTTGGTTAATTTACGTGTGGGTTCTTTTAACCTTAGCTGTGCAGATGGGAATTTGTGCACTTGCCATTCTCGACGTATGCGTCGCTCTTCAACGACGAGCTGCTCGATTTGTAGATTTGTCTTTTGGTTGCAATGTGCCTGTGTAGTTTGAGGTGTTGAAAAGCGAGCTGCGGTGACTAATATGGACTCAAGTGTATTAACGAAGCTATTTATCTTCTGCTAGTTATCTTCTGCGTTGAGAAGAGGTTTTAGCTCAATGAGTGAACCTATGTAATTTTTTGTATCTAACCGAATTTGTTTTTAACCAATCTAATCGGTTGATTAACGTTTTGTAGCTGTCGGAGTAGGTAAATTAGAACAGGCAAGTGATCGAAGAGGGAGAGAGAGAGAGATCTGAAAAACGTTTGGCGCTTACCAGATTTTGGGGCGTATTTTTAGTAATTGCAAAGTTAATTAGATATCGAAAGTTCTTGGTTCGATGACTCATAGATGGCGTTGTTCCAGACTTACTCCGGAGGGGTATACTTGTTCCAAAATAATATTTTCATTTCCCAATGACGATGCTCCGATCATTTCGTTTCTCTTGCAATTCTCTTTTAGAACTCCTTTATTAACATATGTGTAAATGTATATGACTTCAGTTTACTTGAAAACTTTTAGTAAAGCTTCTTTTACATAAAAGCTTTCAGTCAGCTTATAAGATAGAGTTGCCTGAGAGGTAACTTGCTAACATATGTTTATAATTGTAGTAATCTATTGATAATCGAATGCAATTTTAATTTTATTTTAAATTACAATGCTACGTATTCTCCCCAATCAGGCGTATTTTACCGTCGACGGAATTGATCTGGCAGTCGATACGTTTGCAGTTGTTGTTGTAGTTACTGTTGCGGTAGTTAAAGAGATTAATGTGTTACTCATCGAAGCTAAGCGGAGGTCTCTTTGGCCAGTGCATACCTGCATAAGAGCGCACTCTGCGCTTTGAAGCTTTTGTGGGCGGTACCGACGTAGACCAAGAACGCGCTTGCTCGCTCGATATGTGTAAGAGTTTGGTGGGTTGGGGGTGCTTGCATTATTGTTATTTTCGGTTAGAGCGGTGAGTAAAGAGAAGTACGCGGTATTCCGTTCCAAAGAGAACCGACGCTCGGCTTGGTCACGTTTCTGCTGGCTAAGCATGTCTTTTTAACTCATCGTCTTAGCCGAGGTTTAGTTTATTAATTTATTTATGAGTTTATTGGTATTCATTAACTAGTTAATTAATTATATAATTTATACGCTTATACGCTAAAGACTTAGGTTGTACACTGTGGCTGACTCTCACACTGCGCTCGCGTAGAAATGTAATTTTTGAATTTCCAACTGCAAGAGTTTTACTCTTGCAACGGCGCACCGTTGTGTTTTAATTGAATTGTTTCGGATTCCGGGCGTTTAAAGCTTACGAGCGCAACTTACGGTATGTCAGGTTTCTAAGCTTATGTTTCTTAATTATCTACTAAGTTAAGTATCTTATGCTAAGTTGCGCGAATAATAATTTAAATAAGTATGACAGAGTAATAAGTGCAATGTCTTGAGCAGTGTGAAGGCGGGCTGCTCTTAGCATATTCTTATGGTAAAAACTCGAGCCAACAATTGTCACCAAGTGGTTAGATAGCTCCTTAAGCCTGTTACATACATTTCCAAAAGACTATTATACCTGTTTTTAAATTATCAATGGGTTGCAACTCTATTTGCATATGAGAATATTACCATTAATTGCAATTCATTCATTTAAAAAAAATTTTAGTATTTTGGAAATCTTTTTCAAGATAAAAAAAATCTATTTGACTCAACTTACTTAACAGAAACTGTTCAAATAAAATCTAAAAATAAAATTATAAATAATATAATAAAGTGATGCAGGTAGAAGATACCTTAGACCATATTTTGTGGAAAATATACAATTTTTATTTTTATGTATAAGTGACACTATATATATAACAGTATATAATATAATAATAATAATAATAATAATATATATAACTGATTATGTTACAATAAATAGTTATTGTGATAATGATGAGAGTTACATTTTGTATAGATCGGAAGTATGGCTGCCATAAAAACTCGGTCACCCGTTATAGCAGGAAATTTTGCAGTTTGGGGAGGAATGTTTAGTACAATTGACTGTACCTTGGTCCATTTTCGAAAGAAAGAAGACCCATGGAATTCTATTATTAGTGGTGCTGCAACAGGGGGAATCTTAGCGGCTAGAAACGGTAAGTTGATTTTTATTTCATTCTAATGGAAACTATATTTGCCTTTATCGAACTAGATTTAAAATAAAAAATATGTGCTCTACACCACAGTTAAAATAAAGAAATAAAAGTATTGTTTGTGAGCATTTTTATTTTGATTGATCTTGCATTTAATATCAACAAACTTGACGTTACAGTAAACATGTTTATATTATTTACTTTTCGTATCTCAACTAATCATTATCAATTTTATGATATGCTTGTGTAATAGAGCTACAAAAAGTATTAGAGTTGTTACTAATGTTATATAAATCGAGATAACACAGAAGTAAGGCAACGCTTTTTTTTATATTGAACGCTTCCTAGCTCACAAAATGTGATGTTGCGTTATTAGTATTAGTAAATTAGTAAGTATGAAACAAGAATATAATAAATGATAAAATTAAAATTAATCTAGAGAAGTAAACTTTGCCTTTAACTTCTATATATATACGCAGAACAAGTTAATAACATGTTTTTCAATATATTTTCCTCATTTTGCAAGTTGCAATAAGATATTTCAATTAAATGCACCATGTTCGCGTAAATAATACCGCCTTTTAAATTTTTATCCTTTTTGATATAACCTCTTACTCGCCTGCCAGCTGAAAATTGTATATTACCAGAGCCTTAAGATTTTGTTCTGCGCACGTAACTATTAATGCTGCAATTGAAAGGCAACGCGCGATTTAGCAGTCGGTGAACTGCAAAAATGGAGTGACAACTTAGCTGTAAAAAAGTACTTTGGGCATTAATTAGGCAGGGTACAGTCAGCATTGTGAAAATTAGGATCGCAGCACTCAGGGTTTGATAAAAGCTTCACGAACCCATTAACGAAATCACCGTTGTCTCACATTTTGTCACACTGTCATATCATTTGCGTTTGTAGTGCACGCAAGTTTTATCTTATATTATTATCAATTATTTAAGTTACACGCGTTTGTTTATAGATTATATCAGTAGATATTATCACTGGAATAAGAAGTCATTTACTTTACGGGATCGGTGATCCTTCTTTTCGAATGTTACGAACATTTATACAATAACATAATAACCTTATTATCATTTATATTCAACCAAAGATACGCTCATTTTACGTTCTCGAAATTCGGTATAGCTTAAACAATTACCCTTCAAATTGTTCAAGAATTTATGTTTCGGAGTCTAACCACAGATTTTGTAATTTTGTGCCGTTTAAATAAACAATTCACAAGTCTAAAAAGTTCGTCATCAAATTTTGAGTTTCATTGCATATTTTGCTTACATCGTTTGAATATATTGAATTTCCTGCGTTTAATACAACTGTTAGATCTTTAACTATCTGATATTTTAAAGTTAACTATTTATTTGTAATCATTGACATATATATATATATATATATATTTAAATTTATTTACTTTATTTATATATTTTAAGGTATTCCTGCGATGACTGGAAGTGCTATTATAGGAGGGGTTTTATTGGCTCTTATTGAAGGCGTTGGAATATTATTTACAAGAATATCTGCGGACCAATTTAATAATCCTTCGCCTCCAACTGAAGATCCAGCTGCACTTGGAGATCCAGTAAACAATTTCTCGTTTGGCCATTCAAACAATAAGCAATATCAGTAGAAATTTTCTTCTATAATTAAAAATTAATTAATTTTTTTACAATTAATCTTTAATAAACCGAAAACCTAATTAATATTTGTATTTTATATAACATATCATAAAGCCGGCTAAAATCCGGCAAAATAGAAAATTTGCCAAGACCACATGCATATTTAAAATAATTTGACGTCAATCCGCGCCAGGTTTTAAATATTGATCGGTCTGAAAATATTATGTACTGAAATACCAACCCTTTTCTTCGCCAACGAAAAACCCGATTTAAATACAAAGATTACGCGGGTTGGCTTGTATATAGATTTGGATTCTGATTAAGTTCATATTATAAAGATCATTCTTTTAAAATCTAGATGTTTAGGCATAATTAGTTAAAAAAATATAACTGTAAAATGATAAAATAAAACAATAAATTATACAAATATAGGAATATAGGAACGTGGCTTCTGCGGGACGGCCGTGAGGTTTTGCTTCGCAGAAGCTCCGTTCCTTATATCCTTTTTACTCTATCCTCCTATCCAGTTTGTCCTCTGCGCTCTCGTTCTAATCTTCTGAGCTCTTTCATGGCGTATGCCGCGAAGTCGCTACATGCCTGCCAGTTTGTGCTGTTTTCGAGCATTACCGGATTAGGTTCTCCGCCAGGATCTCCCTACCGGTAACAACCGCCGGCGTTGCCCTTGAAAACGTCCGCACTTTGTCAGGATGTGCTCGGCATCCTCTGTGTTGCCGTCATTGCACCATGTGCATGTGGCCGACTCCTCGTGGCCAAAGCGGCTCAGGTAGCTGCGAAAACAGCCATGTCCGCTGATAACCTGAGTGAGGTAGAACTTTACCTGTCCGTGTTTTCTTGTGATCCACGCCTCGATGTCCGGTATTAGCCGGTGCGTCCAACGTTCCTTGTCGGAAGAATCCCAACGTCTCTGCCATGCTTCCAAGGTATGACGCCTTGCTGCTGTGCGTACCTCTCTCCTGTGATTTGGTGGGCAGTCTCGTCCATGTGTGTCCTCGTAAATCCTTGCGTTTTCCACGGCCACTTCGGCGAGAGGGGCGACTCCCGCTATCACCAAGGCTGCATCGTCAGATGATCGTAGCTGTCTCCACAACCTTCCGGCTGCTGACCAACACCGCCTCTGTCTTTTGGGGAGCCAGCTCCAGTCCAACGGAAGAGAGCCACTGCTCGAAGTGTGTGTGTGTGTGTATGTATGCATGTGTCAATGCAAGGGTGTTGACCCCTTTCTTAATGGATAAAATGTTAAATATATGTATATAGAAGAAGGCATATCTAACACAATGATCAACGATCTTGTTCAACATGAAAAGACAAGACGATCCAGCCATGCTTCTTTTCAATCTATCTGCCAGCTTATTCTGTCCTTACCAAGAAATGCCAAGTCAAGTCTATTATATATGTATGTATGGGACATAGGCTTGGCTCTGACTCTGGGATAAAGTTTAAAAAAAAATTTAATAGCAATGTGTGACCGAAAATAAATGACACAGAAAATAAAAGAATAGTATTTCGGCAAAAAGGGTAAGACATAAGCATTGTGGGTACCGCCCCTTTGCACCAATGCAGCAATGCCTGAACAGACCAACATAGCAGCACAACATAGCCAAGGTTTTGCCAGATGTGCAAAGGTTTGTGCATTGAAGCGGGTGGGCAGTGCTACACCGGTACGTACGGACTTATGCAATAGTAATATCTTACCTGTGTTTCCCATTTTTAGAGTAGTTGTTTAAACAGCGCGTAGTCGGAAGAACAGCTGCACCAATCGTCAACAAGAGTACGAAAAAAAGCATGGGCAAAGTTATTTGACACTCAAGCACTAATAGCTGTCCGTTTTATGCTTTTTAAGCGAACAAGAGCTTTAAATCAGTCATAAAGTACCAAAAGCTCTTATCACACAGCGGACTTAGAACTTTCGTAGTGGTCGCATCAGCACTCTTATCAAAATAAAATGCTGAGGCACATGGGTTTTTAAACCAATTGTAAAACTTAACTATTCCTTAAGAAAAAATATGACTCCATTACGGAATCAGAAAAGGACACATCTATTATAAACTCACAAACAAAACAAAACAAATATTTATTAGCGACTGCAGGTCATAAATAGAATTTTAAAAAGAAATCTGACCTAAAAGAGGAGGGTTGCTTATTTATATTTGTAGCTATAAGAATCTACAGAACTGGCAAATATTAAATAGTGTGGCTAAGGTAACATTTGGCACAGTTGGCATCACGATATTTAGGATTGCAACGCACATGACTAAAGCTACTAGAAGATGTTCAAGTTATGTTCTGCTATAACCTTTACAATAAAATCTGGTAGTATACGAAATCACACCTTGTCATATAATATAAAGCGCAAAATGTAAATTCCGCTATGACAATAACTGTGGTTTTTGACAAATCATTATAATTTTAACCAGGGCGTTTTCAACAGATAGGAAATATTCAGTATCAAGGTATAATTTTACCTAACGCGGCGTCAGTGCTGTATTTCTGTTAGTGTCTGTTTTTGATATCTGATTTATTTTGCTTAACATTCTCTTCGTGAGTATGCTTGATTGTGCATTGTTTACATTTACACCACGCTCTCGAAAAGTTTTTGTTATTGATTTGATCGACAGCATTGTTTGTGTAAAAGTCTGTCTTCTCGAGCGTTTTGCTGGCGTGTTATTGTTTTTTTTTTCTTGTTCGCCGTTATTTTTGTTTGTCTGCTTTTCGTTTTGCACCGAAATAAGTAACCCAATAAACCTTTTGTAATGTCGTGCTGAAAAATCTTGCAACTTTAAGCAAGCAGAAGATTTAGCACAACCACAATTTGTTAATTGCTGGTTGTGTGAGAACATTATGCATGCTAAATGTGCGGGCATAAATGGGTGTAATGCTGACAAACTCGCTGCTATAGCCAAGGAGGGCTGTGGTGCCAAGAAGGGCTGTGGTGCGATTCGTTGGTCATGCGGTTTTCATCGACATTCAAATTGAATGTGTAATTCGGTGAGAAATCAATTTGTAAAATTGAACAATGTTGTTAAGAAGCTCACTACTGATCGTGATTCCAGTGTTGAGCTTCTTAGCAATTTTAATTTTGTCCGTACCCGTACCTCGGCCGTTAAAAAAACCCACCCAATTTTAGAAACACCTTAAGTTGTTGACTCATCTCCAATGTTGTCGCTATCCCCTTCCCCTTTATTAACCCCCTCGGATGTTCTGCAAAGCAGCCAATCGTGCCTCTTGTTGTATTCGTATCGCTCAACAATAATAACTTCCGTGTTGTTAGGAGTCGCAAAGATAAATCCTCTCGATAAATCTCCTCATCGTACCCTTTTAATCTGTTTTGTGTTCTGTGCCAGGCAAAAGATCATCAATTGACAAAATGCTCACGATTCATAGCTCTCGCTTCAAATATTCGCTACAAAGAGGCGAAAAGCCTCCACCTTTTTTTAAATTGCCTTTGTAAAGGACACGGACAACAGCAGTGCAACTCTGGCCACTGTAGGCACTGCCCGTCGAAGCATACCTCATTGTTGCATATTGATCTTGCTCCATCGCACAACTTCGTCGCTCAAGCGCAACCATCGGCTGCCGCTCAATCGCATTCGTCTGCCTTAATATCAACTGTCGCATGCATCCTCCGCAAAGCTACATATATATAATCCGGATTACGTACTACTGGGTACTGCTATCGTGCAGGTTCGAACTCGATGTGGAGCTTTCATACCGCGCCGTGCTTTGTTGGGCTCCGCAGCACATCTGAACATCATCACCTCTCGTTTTGTTAACCAGCTCCAACTCGAAGGTCATCGCTCAAACGTTGTCATTCTATGCGCCGGGAGCTCGGCCTTGCCGTCTGATAAGTCGGTTAACGTTATGATCAAATCCTTTAATTGGGACTACAGAATCTCATTCGCAAGTTCCATTACTCACACAATAACCGAAAATCATAACCATTTCGATTTTAATCACTCAAATTGGAGCATTCCAAATAATTTGGTTCTTGCAGATCCGCTTTTTTATAAAAGCCAGCGCATCGACCTGCTGATTAGTGCTGGACTCTGTTATCAACTTCTGTGCATTGGCCAATTTAAGATCGCCGAAAACCTGCCCATTCTGCAAAAAATTTGGCTAGGTTGGATTTTGGCAGGTGGGCTCTCCGCTACCAATGGTACCCGCATCGCATTGCCGGCACAATTAAAACAGTCCAAGCACCAATCTGAGGTCGATAATTTGGATAGCATCATAAAACGGTTTTGGGAAGTGGATAGCTGCTGTGGATCTTTGTCTCCACCCACGGATAAGGACGCTATATGCGAACAGCATGTCCAGCAGTATACACGCGACTCTTGTCCGGTGAATATGCTGTACAACTGACCGCAAAAACTATCTTTGACAAATTAGGAGGCCAAACTCGCAAGGAATCCTCATTTAAAGGAACAATACGCTTCATTCATACAGGAAGACATAAATTTGGGTCATATGTGTCCGAAGGTCAAGCAAAATGGATTTGCCACAGTATTTCTTGCCGCACCACTTCGTGCACAAGTTGAACAGCTCCACCACTAAGCTACATGTCGTTTTTGATGGATCTGCCAAATCCAAATCGAGACTCTCGCTCATCGATGTTTTGTTTGCTGGTCCATGCATACAACCTAAACTGTTCAACACACTCATTCGATTTCGTTTTTTCAAGGTTGCTCTATGCGGCGACATTTGAAAAGATATACCGATGCATCTTATATCGTGAAAACGCTAACGATGAGATCAAAATATATTCGCTGGATACAGTCACCTACGGCACGAAGCCAGCTGCATTTCTATCCATTCGGGCAATGCAACAGCTGTCTTTCGACGAGGAGGCCAACTACCCAATAGCAGCTCAAATTGTTCGAAGGGATTTGTACGTTGATGATCTGATAACAGGAGGAAGTCTCAATCATTCGTCATCAGGTCAAGGAGCTTTTGAAAAAAGGACATTTTCCAATTCGGAAATGGTGCTCAAGTGTGCTCGGGGCACTAGACGAGTCGGATTCGGAACTTGAAAGACGATCAAATTTCATGATGGCACAGATGTTACCAAGACGCTGGGCCTGGCATGGAAAACCACCGACAGCTTTCTTTTCCATTTTTTGCATGAGTCGTCTGAGAAGCCGGCCACAAAAGGATCAATCTTGTCAGCGATTGCTAAGTTTTATGATCCGCTTAGCTTAATAGGACCCGTTATCTCAAGGCTCAAAATCTTCATACAGATATGATGGAAGGACAAGTTGGATTGGGACGAAAGCCTGCCTCAGAGCTTGCACTCATTATAGATGGAGCACATATCACAAATTTCGGTGATGGATCATACCAACTGCATGGATTCTGCGACGCAGCATGGCTGCTTACGGCGCATGTCCTCGGTCGGAAATTTATGGGTCTATTTCACCACATCTGATTTGCTCCACCTCTGAAAAATTTTACTGTTCCAAAATTGAAGTTAGCTGCAGGACATTTAATGTCCGAGCTAATTTGCAGCATCGCCGAATACATCCCGATTTCTGATAATTATTTCTGCTGGTCTGACTCAACTGTTGCACTCGCTTGAATTCGCTAATCGCCATTGTACTTCAACATTTCTGTTTCCAATAAAATGGCCCAAATTCAGGAGCGTATTAAAGAAATGACGTAGCGACATGTACCTTCACAGAAAAACCCAGCAGGACATGATTGTCTCAGCAAGGATAGTTTAGCTTGGTCAGAAAACCTCTAAATCTCATCCGATCTATCAGAGCCTCGGGGAAGAGGACCAATTCTAACCACAGGTTACGACTTGTCTCATTATTGCTAATTTCAAAATTCGTTTGGAAAACTGCAACCCTGTGCTCAATCTTGGATAGCGATGGTATCATACGCGTTGGAGGACGTCTTCAACACTCAAATTTGGACTTTACTGCAAATTATCATATCATCAGCGTAATGGTCATCCTGTCACAATTGCGGTAATCGAATTCATCCACAACAAAAAACTCTACGCTGGACCGCAGAGTCTATTGGTTGCTTTGCGTCAAATATTTTGACCAATCGGAAGGAGAAAATCCGTTTCAGCAGTAATCAGCAAATGCATACAATGCTTTCGTTTCAAGCCAAAAATTATCGAGCACATCATGGCGCCGCTTTCTGCTGATAGCGTTCAGCCAAGTCGTGAAAACAAGGCCGCCTATAAAATGCTACTCAATTATATATTGTATACAATTTTCATTTGTCTCTTAACCAAGGCATCACATCTCGAAATCGTCGAAGATTTGTCAACTGCTTCATTTATTGTCGCCCCCAAGAGATTTGTCACTACCAGGGGCAGACCCAACATCATTTGGTCTGACAATGCTACAAATTTTGTCGGCGCCAAGAACGAGCTCATCGAACTAAGACACCTTTTCCTTAGTAAACCACAGAACACGAATCTATTGGAAGCTTGCATCGACCTTGGTATAAATTGGACACCTTTTCCTTAGTAAACCACAGAACAAGGAACTATTGAAAGCTTGTATTGACATTGGTATAAATTGGAAGTTTATACCGCCACGTTCTCCACATTTCGGCGGCCTTTGGGAGACCGCAGTAAAATTTGCTAAATACCACGTCGAGTCGTTGAAACCCACGCTCTAACATTTTTGGAAATTAGAACTCTTGTATGTGAGATAGCTGTCATTCTCAACTCACGACCACTTTGTCCAAGTTCAGAAAACCCAGACGACTTAGATGTGCTGACGCCAGGCCACTTTCTACTAAAAGAGCGTGGAAAATGGCGATCCGAAACCCAAAATCTGGAGCCTAATAGCATTGTCGTAATAAAGGACGACAACCTTCCACCTCTTCTTTGGAAACTTGGTAAAGTGGAGTGCACAGTCGCCGCAGATGACGGCGTCGATCGTGTTGCCAACATTCGAACAGCCAATAGTCTGATCAGAAGAGCCTGCAGCAAAATTGGCGTTCTACCCCTTAAAACCCTGAAGTCTTCTTAGGGGGAGCATGTCGGAGCAGATACCAATTTTAAATATATAAATTAAGATTTTGTAATAACCATAAACGCCCTCTATCAATTTGTATGCATTTGCACAACAGTCAGATTTTGTTTGTGCAGTGCACAGCTGATGCATTTGCATGTTCACTCTTCTCTTTTCTCATTCGATCATAAATTGGCGTTTGCATTAAACGCACTTGCGCACGACGAAAAATTTGTAGTCGTTTCTTAAAGGTGAGAAAAATTATTGTCTCTTCAACACAATACCTCATTGCTTTTTACATTATTTATTAATAACCTCCCCTCAATAATAACTCATTCATGTGTACTTATGTATGCTGATGGTGTAAAACTCGTTTTATCATACTCTGATTATTTACATCATTCTTGCTTATATTATGATTTAAATTTTATGCAACTATGTTGTTCAGCCAATCATTTGTATTTAAATTGTCTTAAGTGTATGTTTATGACGTTTAGCCGTAATATGCCCCATGTAGTTAGCTATACTATACACAATTTCCCTTAACAACGCATCATAGCTGTTAAAGACATTAATGTTCTTCTAGATTCTAAGCTAAGTTTCAATAGTCACATATCCAATATTGTAATCGTAGCTAAGGAAGTTTAAGGTTTTGTTAAACGTTGGTCGAAAGAGTTTAATAACACATTCACAATTAAACTTCTATATCTAATCCTGGAATACTGTTTATAAATTTGGTGTCCGCAGTAGAAAATTCATCAGGATCGGATAGAGTTCGCTCAAATTCTTATCTGGCGTACTAATATTAGCTTACCAACGTACTCCAGCAGGCTTTTATTTCTGAATCTTCCGTCGCTAACAAACCGTAAAACGATACTTGGTGTTGTTTTTCTACTTAAGTTATTTGTTGGCGACATAAATTCACCTTTTATTCTTTGTCGTCTAAGCTTCTCCGTCCCCTTTTGAACTACTAGAAATTACTGACCTCTCTTGTTGTCTACCTGCACAACGGTTTACGCCTTGCACAACTTATTTTGGGTTAGTACTCGACAATGATACTCGTAAAGTCAATCATTTTCAAATAAATAAATAAGCTTTTTGCACATTGTTTTCTATATCTAACATGTTTTTCCTCTACGACATTTGCTGTTTTTTTATCTATTTGATCATGCGTAATCACTGCACTCATTTCGTTTCCTCCCTGGCCCTGTTGCCTGGATATTGATTATCAGTGCGGTCTCTACAGCTCTCCTTGTAGAGAATTCAATTCCTACAAAGAGAGCTGTAGAGACGGCACTGATTATCAATATCCAGCCGCTAATCAGTATTATATAGTCAGAATACCATCCCAACTAAAACAACTATGTATTAACAATGCCCGTAGCTTAGTAGTTCCAAGTCGCCAGTCACTGCTTACCTTTTGCGTGAATGCTTCTTCTAACCCTGACCTAAGATGTGGGTGCAAGCAGAAAAATATATTTTTTTAGCGGATCAGTTTCGGTTGTTGTGGGCATTTTGTTGAATGCTCCGGTAACGTCCAAAATAGTCCCGATGCATAATCCTAATTGTAGGAAAACTTTTCAACGAATGCTACAAGGAAGTGCAGGGCCATTTCTACCGATTCTCCATTAAGTGAGTTGTGCTATTTTCCTCCTGATGTGTGGCCCTTGTATTTTCTCTAGCTCTTTAAATATAAAGGAGGTGAAGTTGAAACTTTGAAATGTGCTATCTTCTAGATGACTATAATTTATCAGGGATAGCTGTACTGTAATATTAAATATAACTTTTCGCACAAGTACGACGGATTTTAACTTGCTAACTGCTTGTACTTAGAGCTCTTTAAAATAACGAGAGATTACTACTCCGCTTTGATTGTTGCGGTTGTAACGCTTTATCAGCTAGATTCTGCTCTAACTAACAGCTGCGTTCATTAGACTATGCCTATCTGTAGATTGAGTTGCTGGGTGGCCCATCTGCATGGGGCGAATTAACTATAACGGTCAGGGTGCCATTCCCTATATCTTGAAGCTATTGTATTGTGTATGTAAATTAACAAATAAGACTATTATATATTTATTAAGTCACCCTCGCACGCAGAACGCCCAAATTCTATGTGTCAGCGTTGGGCCGCAGCGGTCAACGGCAGTAACCCGACACTTCTGTTTGTGTCGCAACATTGTATGCAGTTATTGCCCTTGATTATGCTGAGTCGGCGTGCCGACTCCTACTTGGTGGCGTAATGTTTACTTCAAAAGTATTTCTTTAGCTTAAGCATGACAAAATTGTATCTTCATATTTAGTTTTGAATAAGCCTCTGTAAAGCACACAGAGTTGGGCCACAAGGCCAGCGATAGAAAAGCGTTAGCTTTTCCACCATAATCGTCCGTAATCTTCATTACCTGGACAATACGCTACCTGCGCCGTTCACCAGTTAGCAAAGAGGCCCGCCAGGAACAACAACATGCTGCTATAGGTTCGACTTAACTTAGAAGGAAGAGATCATACAGGCAGACAATTTATTTGGCACCAAACTTATATAGAACCTGCGTAAAAGTTACCATTAAAACCCTAACAAACATGTAAGTTCCACAAGTGATTTCGAAATCGAGCATTTGAAAATATTAACGTAAAACAAGAGCAATTGAAAATTTTAACGTAAAACACGAGCATTTGAAAATATTAACGTAAAACTGCATCTTTGCCGATTGAAATTAATCGGCTGCATACTAGAAAAAACAACATTTTTAATAAAAAAAAAATAACATTTTTAAAAAAAATATTGCTACAAATTAATGCATATGTGAAGAGTCAACTATATCTGTCGATACAAGCTGATGAGTTTTCCAAGTCAGTACAGGGAAGTTAAAATAGAATACAATAGTGACGACGGTTTGGGCGTGAAGCCCGATAATAATTACCAAGAACTAAGCCAGATAGAAGCAATCATGGATGTAAATCAAGTTCAGGCACTTATAGCGTCCGCCATTAACCAGGCTTTGGCCCAGCAAGAGGCAAGCTTTCAGTCTCGAATTAGTGAAATGCAGTCTCAGATAGCTAGTTTGCATATAGAGGCCGCACAACTCGAAGCGTATTAAAGAATTCTAATAAACCCAGATATAAGATGTGACATCCCATTAGACATTGTTAAATCTGTGCCCGATTTTAATGGGACACAAGACGAATATGTAGCATGGCGACATTCAGCCACAGATGCACATGAACTATTTAAGCACTTTAATGGCAATAGCACAGACTATCAGGCAGTGTCAATAATGAGAAGCAAGATCAAGGGGCCCGCGAGAGCAATATTAGTCTCACATAATACAGTACTAAACTTCGATGCTATCATAGCTAGGTTGGACTGTACATATGTTGATAGGACATCGCTACGCCTTCTTCGTCAAGGTTTAGATATGGTCAGACAGGGAGACCTAAGCCTAATGCAATACTACGATGAAGTCGAACAAAAGCTGACTCTCGTAACAAACAAAATCACTATGACTCATGACCGTGAATGAGCTCTGAGCTCCTCAACAGAGAAGTTCGATCTGATGCATTACATGCATTTATCTCAGGGCTGAATAAATCTCTCAAGGCGGTTGTTTTCCCAGCACAGCCAAAAGATTTATTGTCTGCTCTGGCCTTAGCCAGAGAAGCGGAGGCAAGCATAGAACGTAGCATGTTTGCGAACACATACGCAAAAGCTATCGAGGAGAGGGCACAGGCATCGGAAGCCAATAAGCATCGTGCACAGTTCAAGCAAGGCAAAAATAGCAGAGACTATCGAGGCCAACAGAAAAACCCTGACTTTGTTAAGCGTAAGCAAAACAGCACTGGCCAAGAGCCAAATAGGCAGGAAGATCAGCATCAAGTCTCAGAGCCCATGGAAGTAGATTCCTCATCAAAGTATAGGCGCCTACAAAGTTCGGGAAAACTCAGACAAATAGTGCACCAGCCCAAAAACGAAATAGCACGTCCGAACGCATGACAGGCCAAAGGCGTCAGCGGCTGAACAATGTTGTTCAATGTGCCCCTGACAGCCAAGAAGATAGATATAAAAACAAAGTTACGGCCGAAGTTGGCAAGATAGAAGACGACATCGAGTCAACATGCGACAGCGATTCGTTGAATTTTTTAGTACACACTCCCGGCTACCAGTCATTAAGCGGCAGCTGACTGGGAGAATATTAAAAATCTTAATAGACACTGGCGCAGCAAAGAATTATGTAAAGCCCGTAAAGGAGCTTAAAAATATAATTCTTGTAGACGGCCCCTTTACTATAAGTTTTATACATGGCTCCAGTCAGATTAAAAACAAATGCTTTATGACAATTTTCGGGCAAACATTCCCAATTTTTCTACTGGACACACTCAGTACGTTTGATGCCATCATAGGCTTTGACCTGTTAACACAGGCGGGAATCACTTTGAATTTGATCAACAGCACTTTAGAGTACAAGAATATATCAGAACAATTACAATACCATAATTGTGATAGTGTTAACTTCACTGACGTTAACGATATACCACTATACCGAATTCCATAAAAAATCTGGCAATTGTTGAAGGCTGGTATAGTAAGGCCATCCAGGTCCCTGTATAACACCCCAATATGGGTGGTTGATAAGAAAGGGACTGATGCCAATGGCAATAAAAACAAGCGCTTGGTAATCGATTTCAGGAAGCTGAATGAGCGAACTATTCCCGATCGTTACCCAATTCCATGATTCTAGCGAACTTGGGAAAAGCCAAATTTTTTACAACCTTAGACTTGAAGTCAGGATACCACCAAATCTTTTTAGCAGAACAAGAGCGTGAAAAACATAATTTTCGGTAAACTGCGGTAAATACGAATTCTGTTGCTTGCCCGTCAGCCTAAAAAATGCAGTAAGCATTTTTCAGAGAGCCATAGACGACTTGCTAATAGAACAAATTGGTAGGATTTGCTACGTTTATGTAGACGACGCGATCAGTTTTTTTGAAAATGAAATCGTCCATGTTCAGCATATTCGCACAATACTGATGTGCTTGAGCGATGCTAACATGAGAGTCTCACATGAGAGTCTCTAACTTTTTCAAAGAAAGTCTTAGATCATTTCTCGGTGTGGCCAGCTATTACAGGAGATTTGTCAAAGATTTTGCATCAATTGCAAGAACACTAACAGACATACTAAAAGGTAAAAACGGTTCGGTCAGTAAGCACAGATCAAGAAAAGTTGCAATCGAGTTTAACGAAACAAAATGCAACGCATTTGAACATTTTGGCATCAGAAGATGTCATCCTCATGTACCCAGACTTCAAGCTGCCTTTTGACCTGACTACCGGCGCTTCCGCTAATGGCATCGGAGCTGTCCTACCTCAAGGCGGCCGACCAATCACGCTGATTTCACGAACACTAAAACAATGCGAGCTAAAGTACGCAACTAACGAACGGGAACTGTTAGCCATCGTGCGGGCTCTGGGTAAACTCCAAAACTTCCTATACGGTACCAAGGAGATCAAAATTTTTTACTGATCACCAACCTTTAACCTTTGCAGGTTCGCAAACGAATACGAACGCAAAGGTAAAGAAAATTTGGTTGCTGACGCTTTGTCCCGTCAGAACGTAAACGCGTTACAAACGAGCCCCAGTCAGACGCTGCTACCATTCACAGTGAACTGTCACTGACCTATACGGTCAAAACAACAGACAAACCTATAAATTGCATCAGGAATCAAATAGTTCTCGAAGAAGCACGCTTCCCACTAAATCGCAATCTCATACTCATATCCGATATTACAGACAAAAATGAACATATCGAAATCTTAACTGCAGAACACAGTCGTGCACATCGCGTCGCGCAAGATAACGTCAAACAAGTCCTGCGTGAGTATTTTTTCCCCAAAATGAGAAAGTTAGCGAACGAAATCGTCGAAAATTACAAAGTCTGTGCAAAAGCTAAATACAATAGACATCCTAAAAGACAGAAACTCGGAGTAACACCGATTCCGACATACGCTGGAGAAATGCTTCACATTGATATCTTTTCCACTGATAAAAAAACAATTTCTAACTTGCATCGACTTGCATCGCGAACAATAGTTGACATAAAGTCATCCATATTTCAATTAGTAAACCTATTCCCAAACACAAAGACAGTATATTGCGACAACAAAGCCGCATTCAATTCAGAGACAATAACATCGTTATTGAAAAATAGTTATGGCATAGATATTGTAAATGCACCCCCACTTCACAGCATTTCAAATGGACAGGTCGAACGATTCCATAGCACATTAACAGAAATATCTAGATGTATTAAGATCGATAAAAAAATTGACGACACAATAGAGCTTGTCCTGAGGGTTACAGTCGAATACAATTAAACATTGCATTCGGTAACAAGCAAAAAGCCCATCGAAATTATCCACGCAGCACCCATCGACTTCCGGCAAACCATGAAAGATAGAATAGCAAAAGCAAAATTTTTACGGATGGTACGCACCTGGTCACCTTTGACCGCTCAACGACAATCAACAACACCAAGTACGTGAACCAGCGCGAGACCTTGGACAAAGCCCCGGGCATAGCTGGATCTCCACTCTTGAACATCATCAGCCACGACTCAGTTCTGAGCATGCCACAGCTCCACAGGATGAATAATCAAAACTTACACACCATCCAGGAGTTTAAAGAAGAAATGGCATCGACATGGTCCCCCAAGATTCACAGCTGAGCGGGAATCAGCCTCTTGTGCACTGGCTCGTTACTCCTTTTCCAAGTGCTAAGAAGAAAACGAGAATCGAGGAAGGCACAAAGGGTCATCAACAGGTTCAACATAACCGGGGACGGTCCTGATCTTGAGGGGGGAGTATTTAACAAATAAGACTATCATATATTTATTAAGTCACCCTCGCACGCGCACCGCCCAAATTCTATGTGTGAGCGTTGCGCCGCAGCGGTCAACGGCAATAACCAGACACTTCTGTTTGTGTCGCAACAGAGTATGCAGTTATTGCCCTTGATTATGCTGAGTCGGCATGCCGACTCCTACTTGGTGGCGTAATGTTTACGTCAAAAGTATTTCTTTAGCTTAAGCATGACAAAATTGTATGTTCATATTTAAAGTACACAAGCTAATAAACATTTTACTCCGGCACTTGGCTGTATAACCATTTTAATCTTTCATTGCTGAGCCACAAGGATAGCGATAGAAAAGCTTTAGCTTTTCCACCATAATCGTCCGTAATTTTCATTACCTGTACAACATGCTACCTGCGCCGTCCACCAGTTAAGGAAAGAGGCACGCCAGGATCAACTTAACTTAGAAGGAAGAGATCATTCAGGCAGACAATTTATTTTATATACGATTTTGCCCATCTCGTTTCTTATTTCGGCCCATGTCACCTTTTGTTTCTGCGCTTGGGAGAAATCGCTGTTAGCCTGATGACGAAATTTGATTTTTAAAAACGTTGTGTACTTTTCCTCATAGCCTTAAAACTTGGTAAGCAAATATGACTTTTACCCGTTCGGGTCATGTTGTTGTGATTGACATAAATTCTCACCTGAACATTGCAACTATACTGACCTGCTTTCGCCAGGTCCCTTTCGTTCGTGCCTATGGTAGCAGTTACGCCTTTAACCGATAATTATACTGTAATGCCAACTCGGGCTTGATTTCTTATGTCGAGTATTTTAGCTCTATGATGGTAAATGCAAGTGCATTTTATATAGGAGTTAACCGTACTTTTCTGATGTTCATAAAATTGCAATAGCGTGGTAAAATCCGTCGAAAGTAGTCATATTTTTCAGTGGCCAGAAATCGACTTGTAGTGTAAGAATATGAACTAGGCTCTACAGTGTACTACACCGATATGCTTGGTTGTCTGGTATATTTAGCTTTCGATCAGACTTCTTTAGCAGCCAGCAGTTTTCTCATTTACCTTGGCAGTCTTCCAGCGCTCTCGTCGCGCTTGAAACAGCAGAGCATACACTTCAACTGCCAAGGATATTTAAGTACACTTTGAAACTCTTGAAGGGAAATGCTTTAGGTGTTTAAGAGTGCAAAAGATCTTTTTAGTCCCTTTAGCTAGCGAAAAGAATATTGACCATGTTGCAGTCAAGTTGATTAAATGCTAAGGCTTTACCAATTTATCCATAACCACTTCATCGCCGTCCAAATATTCTTGAAATAAAATGTGAGCAATACCGTGAACATTGCTATGCGTTATAGATTTCATTTGAATGGGGAGATGATTATACCTATTTGACAGATACAAGGCACAGCAATAGCTTTGTATGACCAAAGATGGGAAAGGTGTAGAGATATAGCTGCTATGTGGCTCAAAGTTGGCAGATACCTATCGTACTGTGATTCTAGAGGAAAAGGTAAACGGTTCAGGAGAACACAGCGGCGTTGGCGTTGCCAGCGAACTTACGGCTTGATCCGAAGAGTACGGAAGACCGTCAAAAATCTGTATTGGTCAATTTTCATCAAGATATAGACTTGGGGCTGCTAACCACTGGTAACCAGCGTATCATTAGCAGTGCGACCAATGGCTTAATCGTCGATCTGACGCTTATGAGCTAATACGCATAGGTGCATAGTGGCCTCATGAGGTCAACCAAGCAGGACATAGAAATGTTATAACGGTGCATCCAAAGCATTCCGTTCAGAAATCCTTGACATTCACACATACTCTAATTCTGTTAATATTGTAAAAAGTGCTGCATTATACCAGTTTTTGTAACTTTGCGTTTATCCACCCCGAAATCCTAGCTATTGCCAAAAGTTTACACTGTCGAGTCACGATATTTCGAAATGGCAACAATATCAAATTCTTTTACGAATCAAACGGTAATGCGATTTATCGAGATTTTTATTTAGCAAGGCTTATAAAAAGAAAATTCAAATTAACGGACCAATTATATCAGATAATATTTAAATATGTAATTTTATTGAAATTAAAAAAATCAATATAAGTACATTCATTTGTATGTCTTACATATTAAAAAATATATATACAGCTGTGTTTATAAAAATAGCAGTGTCGCGCCTCATCTCTTTCAAAACTGTTTTTGAGACACTTCCAGTCTTCCAAATTTAACAAGCGATACTTTTTTGGAAAGGTTAG
>SCDZ01000824.1:0-24326 GCA_004143845.1 Drosophila lacertosa | reverse complement strand
TTTATATATATATATATATATATATATATATATATATATATATATATATATATATATATTTATATATATATATATTTATGCATATATATATATATATATATATATTTCTTTATTTATCTCATATAAATGTATACAAATATATGTATATTTATATAAATTTATATGCATACAATTTAAATATTCATATACATATATATGAAGCTAATTGATTTTAGAAACCATCCAACACTCCCCTAAGTAATTTTCATCAAACCAACATTGATCAGAGTGCTCTAAGCAGAGACTATAGATTATATAGATTATAGTTTACATTTTACAGATTAAATTTTTTTCTTTTCTCTTTTTTTTAGTATAGATTACAAACGACAATTCTATATACAAGAATCAATAACCAATAATCGGTTGGCGCAACAAACAAAAAATACCATTGAACGCAATTAACAACGGGCAAACGAAAAAGCAACAAGCGCTTTTTTCCTTTTTGGAAGCGTGATTCAATTAAAGTGGATGTGTTTTTGTAATTTTTGTGTTTTTTCGGGGACGGTGGATCTGTTTTTCTTCTTATTTTTTGTTTCTTTCATTTTCTTTTTCTTTAAGATATAGCTACTGCCTTTTTGTTTAACTGTCGGCAGGCTTTTTAATTACATGATTACATGGTTTTAAATATAATAACTAGGGTAGCAACAATCCCTTCGGCTGCTAATCAAATTATCAACAAGATTTTTTAATATTACAAAAAAAAAAAAACAAAAAATTAAATTAATATATACGGCAATATTATATATATATATATATATATATATATATATGTATGTGTATGTGTATATGCGTGTGCATATATACACTTATTTCAATACATATACATACATATAAATATATATATTTATATTCATATATAGAAAAAACAACAACCAAACACGCAACATAATATTTGAGTGGCTTCAGGAATTGGGTGCTGGCATTTACGATGAGTGGGATTTAAGGGTGCTGTGTGATTGGTTTGGCATGTGTGTGTGTGGGTTATTGTGATTGTGTGGGTGAGGCGCACAGTTCGGGATAAGTAGTAGTAAAATGCTTAGACGTATAAATATGCTCTCCTAATTTTAGTATGTAATAATCACATTGACTGTCGCCGCCTTTGTCATCTTCGATTTTTAAATCGCTTATCGCTAACAACAACGCTATTTTTATAGTTATAGTTATCGTTATCGCTATCTTTATCGTTAACGCTAAAGCAACCGCTATCGATATTCTTATAGCCGCATGCATTTTAGTTGTAAGTTGGGGCCATGCGGACTACATGTGATGCCACTGCGTAACGGCCACGTTCGCGTTCTCATTGAGACGTGCGATCTCCTCGTGCAGATTGTGTCCCAGCCACTGTAGGAAGATGCGGTCGTAGGCAGCCTTGCAGAGCCTCAGCGGATTGCCACGCCTCAGGCCCTGGTCCGTTTCGCCGTACTCATCCAGATAGGGCGGCTGCACAAAGCAGCCCTTGCCCCGCCCCAGATACACCACCTGGCAGTCGCGGATACGCAAGAAGATTCCCACCTCGGCTCCGCAGTCGTGAGCGTGATGAGTACAGGCGCCCACCTGCATCTTGCCCAGCTCCGGCTGGCAGCAATACGACTGGCCGCACAATATGGTGCCGCATATTAAGCACATTGTCGGGGTTTTCATCTCCTCGCGCTCGTTGTTGGGACAAAAGATGTCCGAGACGCTATTGATGAGATCGCTGTAGTCCTCGTAGAGGGTCACCAGGTGCGGCAAAGGTCGCTGGCACGGCACTATCGCCAACGAATGCATCTGCGACTTCAGCTGTTTGTGGGTGCAGCGATCGAGGAGCTCGCGCCTGATGTGCGGATGGGAGGCAAAGTTTTGCATTATGGTGGCGTACACCGACTCCATGTCAAAGTAGACGCCCAGCTGGGCGTCCAGGCCCAGGTACTGGCACATTTGGCCGAATCTGTCGGGCTGATCAGTGGGAAAGGTGTCAGGAAAGTCGACATCGGTGATGTAACGATAGAAGAGGCAAGCGCAGCGCAAGAATGAGCTCATCTGTCGCATTACATACTCCAGCAACAGGGCCAGATGCTTCACGGTACAGTCCAGTGGTGCGCCACCCTCCTCGCTCATGCCCATTTCCATTTCCTCGTACGCTTCCTCGTTGAGCCTTCCATCCCGCTCGAACTGACGGACGCGCGAGGCCAAATTGTGCTTGACATAGAAGATTGCCATGTTGTGCTTGATCTTCGACGGTAGCTGCTCCACGTACTGCAGCATCGATGCAACCTGCTGCTGTTGCTGTTCCAAATCCGCATCGTTGTGATGCGACAGCTCCTTCTCGTAGTCAAAGCAAATGATCGCCTTGGTCATGTTGGCCAGGAAACACGTCTGCAGTATGTAAAAGTCAAACATGCTGCCGCTTGGTAACAATCTCTTGTTCTCTGTAAAAGCAATAAAAAGCAGGTTCCATCTTAGTAAAGCGTCACTGTACAATTTTAAGATTTCCAAAAACAAACATGAAGCCATAATAAATCAGCTCAACCCTTTAAATGCGGTCAACTCTAGTAAAATACTTTTTAAAAAAAAGATATGATATGGCAATCAAAAATATACGTAATCTAATGTGCAGATCAAGGGTGCGCTTAGTACTTACCATCGGCGGCGATCATGAGATTGGGCACCGTAAAGTTGAGCTGCACAAGCATGTGGAAACAATCCCATTCGAGAACACTGTCGCTCTTCTGATTGAATATAGTCTCGTAGAGCTTGGCGCCCAATTCGCTCTGGCTGATGATTTGTGTCTCATCCAGATTGGATGAGTAGAGAGCGCAGGCGCGCACTAGGTTGCTGACACAGCTCTGGTGCCGCATGGGCAGCTCGGCCTTGAGCGGCTTCTGTGTGGCATACAAATAGACCTCGAGGGCCTGCAGCGTGTAGCAGCATGTGTCCCAAAGCAGTGGCAAGGTGGCCGGTAAGGCTTCCTTATCGGTATCGGTCGGGTCTGGTGTATCTTTTGGCTGCCGCCCCTGTAGCTGGCTCTGCATCGCGTTGCGAAGCGCCGTGTGAAAGAAGCCCATTACCTCCATCCAGTTGACATGCAGCTCGGGTTTGTCGATTATCTGTGCGCTACGCTCAAACTGGGCCATGTTGCCAATGATGCTGGTCTTGCTGGGCAGCACTTTGCCGGCGTCCCGTGCAGCTGTCAGCTCGCTGGCCATGCGCATCATTTCCACAAAGCTGTCCAGCGGCATATAGGTGTCGGCGAGCGCCGGCTGCACCAACGCCGGCGGTGGCGAGAACTTCGGTAGCGCCTCGCTCACTGGCAGCACCGTGTTGCTCAGGGTGCGACAATAGGGGCAGTGGAATTCCACGTTCTGGCCCTGGTTGAGCGCCACACGGTTGCGTTGCGGACGGCGCAGCTCTTTGGACTCCTCACTGCTATAGTACTCCTTCCAACAATTATAGTGCATGACATGGCCGCAGCAGCTCACGTGCAGCGCCGACTTGGGCCCCTTGCCGGTGGGTGTTGTGTAAATTACGCGCGACGTCTGTACGAACGAAGAGCTGACCAGCGGCGGACCGCTGCTGATGCTGCAGTCCTCGAAGCATAGTATGCACTTGAAAAATGTGTCGTCCGGCACATAGTGGGTGCGTCGCGGGCCCAGGCAGGCTGCCGAAGACCACTTGCTCGGCAATAGAGCGGCAGCGCCTTGATCCTCCAGAGTCTCGATTGTATCCTCCCACTCCATAACGGTGTCAGATGGCTTTTGGGCCGCGGCGCCAGTGGCGCTACCCTCCTCGCTGGTGTTGGCAAACATTTCGGCATTCGACTTCATGAACGACTTTTGCGCATTCTGCATTTGGGCCATGATCTTGGCGCGCCGCTCGGCTGCCAGGCGCGAACGGGCCTCCTTTTCGAGGCGTGCCTGCTGCTCGGATGTGAGCGGCTGATCGTCGCCGAGCTGTGCCAGATGCATGCCGCTAGTCGAGCCAGCTGCTGCTGATGTTGCTGCCGCTGCTGCTGCTGCTGCGGCCGATGATGACGAGGGGCACACGTTGGGCGACTGCTTCGCTTGCAGCTCCTTGTACCGCTTAATGGTCCACAGTACAAAATCGCGATGTGCCTCCAGCTAAAGGGTGTGCACAATATTTAATGCCTGTACGACGTACCTAAACGTAACCGTAACTTACCCGTGGGCAACGCGCCAACTCCTCAAGTTTATCAAGCATGCCATATTTCTGCGAACGCTCGTAGAAGCTCAAGAACGGATAGTGCTCGCTAAGCTCCTCCTGTATGGCAAAGCCCAATAGATGCAGAACCTAGAACAAAAATAATATATATCAGGATTCCACAAGAGGATTCGAGCCTATCAAGCACTCACCTTTTGCAAATGACTCTCGGTAAAGGAACGACTGCGCGCGTCCAGAGCACGGTCCATGACCAATGTGGCGATGCTAAGGAACACGTTGCACTGCAATATATTTGCCATGGAGCTGCAAAAAGAGAAATATATGTCCAAAATAAATAAAAATATATTGGAAAACAACTTTTCAATTAACGCTGCACTTACGTAAAGGCCGGCGTTAGCTGTGGCAACATTGGCGGCGGGCAGCAAACGAGCTGTTTTTTGGCCTTGCGACGCTCGCGCTGCAGCTCCTCGGCCTTGGACTTGTCCTCCTTGGTATAGTGGTAAAAGTAGACGTTAAACTCGCTAAACAGATGCTCTTTCAGCTCGTAGACGCCCTTGCTGTCAGAACCGATGGGCTTCTTGAAGACGGCCACCGTATTAATAACGTCCTCGATGATGCTGTCGTTGCTGCCGCCGTTGCCGTCGGGCAGAGCTCGTGACAGCTCTGAGTGTGAGTACGATTTGGTGCATAGCAGTTGTATGATCTCCTTGCGCAGGCGATCCTCTTCAGTGACCAGCGAAACGCCCGGCATCCAGCGCTCGCCGATGATGACAATCAAGAGCTCGAGGAACTCATCGGTCATGGACAGCTGACGCATAAACTCATCGTCCACCGGCGACTGGGCCAGGCAAGACTCGTAATTGGGATGCGCCCAGGGAATCATATTGAATTTGTTTAGCATGTGAATTAGAAACTCGTTGCTCTCCATTAGCGAAGCGCCAATCTGCAGACAAACAATGTCCCTGTCCAGCATCTCGACGCGGCAGCGCACATTTCTGTAAAAATAGAGCTGATGGAGCAGCGAGTAGCCATTGCGTCGCCACATGCCGGCGGCGACCTGGGCAATCATCGCCTGTGTACATAGCACCGGCTCGATAATTTCGCGCGGTGTCAACTTCACGTTCAGCGCCTCCGTCTCAGGCAGCAAAAGGTCGTAGGTCATGTCGTGTGCACCCAAATGCAGATAGATGCCAGCATAGAAGCGCGATAGCGGTAAATGTATTGAAACCGGTCGCGAGGACACGTCATAGATCAAGCAATTAGCCACATGGCTGGCAACTGTTTTGGGCTCCACCTTCTCGCTGCCCACAATGAAACTGTTATTCACCAGCGCCCGCACCGTCATCTTGTAGAGTTTGCGCAACAGCTTCACATCGCTGGCCGCCCATTCGATCACCTGCGATATGGTCGAGGCCAGCTTGATGTGCAGATTAAAGGCGCACTCCCATTCCGGCTCGTAGTCCATATGCTGGCCCATTTGGCGCGTTATCGACTCCATGCCCTGCATCACGTTAAGCACACGCATCAGAGCCTTGCAACCTTATAAATTATGAAATAAAAGATAATTAGTTTGCAGAAAAATAGAAACAATTTAGCTTAAGTAATAGCGAAAACATTAGTGGCTAGGTAAAAACGAGTATTAATGTAACTAGTAAATGTATTTTTACTTTGTAAAGTTAATTGTAAACTTGATTCTGATAAATGATTTGTTGACAGATTTCTTAATTAAAGAAAGGAGAGTATGAAAGCGGACAAGGAGGCGTGCAAGTGCACAACCCAGAGCATTTGAGAGCATGTGAAGGAAAGAGCTACGTGAAAGTTGATCAAAATGCAGACTTACCGTCAAGAAAACCGCTGCGCAGCTCACTGCTAAGCACCTCGGGCTTGAGGCTGAGCAGATAGCGCAAGTCGTAGAGTATGTAGTTGGCCCGCTTGAAGAACGCCATGCTCGCAATGTTCTTGCTAAAGTGGAGCGTACGATTGTGTATGAACTTCTCGATGGCGACATGATAGAATGTGTGCAGCAGCTTGTCAAAGATGCCCTCCTGGGCAATAAGATGGTGTGCAATGCTCGGTACCGTGAACAACTGTACGCTGAGCGAGACAATCGAAAAAGAGTGATCGTGATCATCGCTGATAAAGTCCTCGACAATAGTTGCATAGCGTCGCGAGAACTCCTGTGCCAGCACCATTTTGTTCTCGTACTCCATAAGCATACCGGAGATGAGCAGACGATGCCAGCACGTGCGAGCCGTCTTCCATAGCTTTACGTCATATTCGAGTATGTGACGAATGGAATAGGATGCATTCTTTTGCTGAACCAGAGTGGCGAACAGCTTGCGAAATAGATAATGACGCACAAGGAACTCCTGGAACCAGCTGAGCAGCTGAAGTGCAAACTGCTGGCACGCCACGGCATTAATATTCAGCACTGATGTACGCAACGACTGGCTGTGACGGGAATTGGTCAGCAGACCGCTAGGCGGTATGTTTTGGTTTTCAATGGCCGTCTTGAGATCGTTGCACTCCTTGAATGTATCGCACTTGACGACAGCGCGACCCTCACGATCGATTGCCGCCACAATCTCCATGGCATCCTTTTGACGGCACTTGGCGATCTTTGTCAGCGTATTGATCACCTGATCAAACGTGTGCGACTCGTCGTTGTACAGCACCGTGCAAAAGTTAGCGCCATCCAGCTCACCATCGAGACACTCCAGGCTGGCATTCGGCTCAATCTCCAAATAGTTGACACAGAATGCCAGCATTGCGCTGAAGCAAATTTCGGCACGCTCCAGCACCGCGTTCGTTATGATTTTGCTATCGAGCGGATTCTGACGATTGGCCTGCGAAAAGAGAACATTTTTAGGTTGGAACAGATCGAAATGGATTGCAGTTGGACTGCTTACCAGATGCAGTTCGCAGTATTGATCACGCTTCCAGGCCTCATCGTCACCGCAATCACAGCAGCCACCGCCGCCCGAACTGGACATTTTATACTTGTGAAAACGATGCGCGGACCGCTTAAAGCAGTTAACGCACAGCACACAGGTCGGATCAACGCCGCATTCGCGGCAGCTGTAGGTGGGCTCGCCATTCTTAAAGACCTTGCCGCATACGGTGGCAGTGTTGCCCTCCAAGCGAAGTTTCTCAAGTGCCGTCACTGGATTGTCGCCCATCATAAACTCGACAAGCAAATCGATGATATCCTCCTTGGCCGCCGCCTCCTTGAACATGCATTTCACTGCAAAGCACACAGAGAGAAAATAGTCTTTATAACAGTTTCGTTAAAGGCCACAATCAAATGGAATTATAAGAAGCGACTATAACTACAGCGATCTTGGCTCAACTTGCAACTCGTAACTGGCAATTGGTAATTGGCATTTTGCTTTTGGCAAACTGATGAACTGGACCCAGTTTTTGTGGAGCCCTCAACTTACAGGACCCGCAAGTCACCGCGTGCTTTGACTCCTGCAAGCGCTTGATCTCTTGCAGCAGCTTGGTAGTCTTCGCGCTCAATTGGACCTGATCTTCGAGGGGCATATAGTCAGAGTACAGGGAGCTATCGTCGTCCGACTCATACACAGTTTCGTCTGCTTAGCCCGCAATGAGTTGAATTCATGAGTTTGGGAAAGGATATGCTGGTTGGTTAATTTATGAATTCACTAGTTAACAAGGGAATTGTGTTGTTGAGCCTGACGCGCACAGCAGGGCAAGGCAAGGCAAGGCAGGACAGGGCAGGGCAGGGCAGAGCAAAACAGGGCTGGGCTTGGGTGCTGAGTCTGGGCAGTCTGTCTGGGCGATTTTCCTACATGTGCTCGTGTCTTGTGTATGTTTTTATAGTATTACGTCCAAACCACAAATACTCACAAGTTGGTGCAGTTGAATCTGTGAAAAAAAGCAAAAAGAACGAAAACAAAACAAATAATCAAGATAAATAAAACAGGAGCACAAAATCTAAATACATATAATAGCAACTAACTAAATTGAATAACTAAAACAAATAAAAATAAAACGAATGATAATGTCGTTAGTCACATCATGAGTTTTTAAACAATTTATATTTATTTATCTATATGTATAGATATCATGCTTTAATTTAATTTAATTCAATATGTGAGAGTCTAAACAGTTTATTGGAGCCTAGCAACTAAAGCCGGTTTCACAGCTCGTATGTAACGCGCTTTATGCTAAAGATGTGTTTTTGCCTATTCATTGCTAAAACGCTGCCAATATAAACCAACAAACAGCCTTAAGATCGAGCAAAAGGTAATCGAAATACGTATGAGTTCAAATCGAAAATGATTACATGTAAATGAGTTTTGGGTATATTTGAATAATTAATTGGGAATAATTAAAGAAAAGAACACAGAAATTATCATCATGAGCATCATCGCGGTGGCGTATGAGTAATCTACCTGGCAATTGTTACTTTGTTTAAGTTGAATTTAAGTGAGGCATCGCCACAGTTATGTTTGCATTTTCAAAAATAAAACTGGTTAGTCAGTGTGGCCAGCGCAATAAATACTAAGTTGACATTTGTGCAAAAGCCAAACAAAGACAACCCAAATCAAAAGCCCAATGATACAAACAATTCAAAGTGATGAACGGGAACGGGGGTAGAAGGGGATGCGATCAAGGCATATGTGGCGATAATGCAAATTGCCATGAGTCCATGGCGCAACCGCAGCATAGTAATCCAAGACTCTGGCTCAAAGACGTACTAGCGATAATGCTTTGGCATCATTACCAAAACAGTTATGAGAGAAACAAAATAAAAATAGATGAACGCAAAACCTTCAGCAAACGAGTTTTGAGGTAATCAAAAATGAAATCGAATTGAATCCAAAACGTTGACGTAGACGCAAACATTAAGATCGAAGAATAATACAAATACAGTTCAAGGTCGTAGCATCAAGAAAACCCAGCTAAAAATGGTCTAAAGAGTGCACAAAAGAGACGCGTAGCGAAAAGGTGTACAAGAGAAACACACAATATTTTTATTTTGTTTGAGAGGGAGGCTTTGAAAGCTTTCTTCTATGCCGCGATAAGAGAGAGCAACAGCCAGTGAAAAGCAGGAGTGTGGCCACAGGGGCGGGAAGACATCGTGGTTCGTTCACAATCGCATCTGACGTCGCCAGAGGCTATCAGCAATTGCGTGTTCTTACCTACAAAGTCTGCACTATATAGTCACGACTACTTGACGACACACATAGTCTGTCGTAGTATATGTACATATGTATGTACATTAATAATACATCGATGCATGTATATAATATATTATTTATATTAATGTATACTCGACTTATGTACACGATGTAGTATTAACAAATTGAGCAAGCAGCTGAAACGCAGCAGACTGGAACAAAGGAACGTCTGGAACTTTCCTTTGTTTCAATGTTCCGACCAAATGCCAAGGCTGCAATGCTAGTGCCCGGCCATAAAACTGATCAGTCCACGGGCAGGACCGATACAGACACGAGTGTAAATATGCCATTTGTTGAACGCTACGGTACTAAATAAATATTATTTTATTTTATCAGAAAGATAAAAAGGTTGTCTTAAATACTAGTTAAGAAAATTATCAATTTTTGACGAACGACAATATTTCGCTATAAATCATAAACACAATACAACATAATAAACTGACAAAATGTAATTTTTTTCCTAGCTCACAGTAATATGTTAAATTTGTTTTCAAATTCACCAAATTATCAGATATAAGATATATCAGATATTAGAATCTAACAAATTATTTGTTTATCTTATCGGGCATTTACGTGCCCCTTAGACCAGTTCTGTTTAAAGAAATTTATTAAACACCTACATCGATTATTAAAAGACTTTTACTTGTTTCTGTTTAAGTAAATATTATCAGTTGTAGCTCTCATTTTATTTAATTTAATTTTTTTAAATCAACTTTGATAACGTAAAATATAAATAAGAATCCATATTTACCAGCCAGTGGTACACTGCTTTCACTAATAATGAAATGCTTTCGCGTTTTGCAGTGGCATACATACGTTGTTTGATCATCACTGTAAAAAAAAAAACTTCTTCCATTTTTCTTCCTTTTTCGTGTTAATTGCATTTTTTTGACAACCCGCAGAAGAAGATAATGTCCGCAATTATTAAGGTGCACCCAAAAGGAAGAAAGAAATATCTGCTTATATGCCAGTCTGCCTGATTTATGTGCCCCTCCTCCACCCCTAACAAGATCGGCTAAATGTGTCGCACAGACAAAGAGGCTTCCGAGCACAGTGGAACTGGCCACGTCATCTCGCAGCGCTGCGGCGCCCCAAATTGACACATGAAACGCGAGAATGACGACGACAACGATGACGAAGAAAAAGATAATAATACAACTAATCATAATTATACTAGTAGTAATGATGATAATGCTAGTGAAAATAGTTTTCTAACTCTAATCAGTTCGTTATGGAGCGAAAGAACAGAGCGAAGTGGAGACTAAGACGGCTTTGAAGTTTGCAACATGATAACCACAGAAAAGTGAGAGTTTGCAGGTTGCCTTTAATCGAATAGAAGATACCCTGCCGTTAAGAGATTTGTCTTTATATATATGGGTGTGTAAATACATTTCTTTAATACCTACTTTAAACATTACTTTAAATAAGAAATATCATAAAAAAAATATGTACAGCTGATAAGCTGTCCAATTTGCAGGTCAAAGAACTTTTAATAGTAAACATCAAAAATTTAATAAAATAAAATTTAAGCAAAGTACAAATATGCAAATATTCTTATCAACATAGGATACGTAATTAGTTGCATAACTTTTGTGGGAAGATACGTTACCAATGGTAATTAAATATACAGAAAATGCACAACTGCGCTATTATCACTATGAACCATTATAGGACTTGAATAAATATGAATCATTCAATAAATAATAATGAAGAGACTTAAGAAGATCTGAAAATATATTTGTATTTTTCCTAATGTTTTTCTGGAATGGTTTTAGTTAGGTACACACGCAAAAGTTAAAGAACCCAACCAGCGCAAAATAAACTTTTTTTAGTATTCTCTTTTAGTATTTTAGTAGAGTATTAAAACAAAAAAAGAAAAACACAAAACACAAAAATAAAAACTTCTAACGGAATGTGGCGAAAAACAAGTTTATTTGTTATTGTTACTAGGCTATGTAATACGTTTTTGTAATAATTGCTGTAGCTATTGTTGCTTTTGCAGCCGCTGCATAGAAGGTAAAACGGGTAAGCTAGACAAGTCAAAACGTGCAATCAAATCGTCAAATGAAAGGAAAAACGACTGCGCGAAAACTTGCGGAAATCCAATAGACAATGACAGCATACGGGAAAACTAATAATAATAATATACTAACAAAAGGGGAACGCAGGGAAAAAGAAATAAATGAAACAAAAGAAAAAAAACACCAGCATTGAAACGTGCAATTTTCAATGACAACAGCAACAACCACAAATTCAAGAGCACGGTTCGAATACGAGTACATAGATAGACAAATACAGAAATGATTGTTAATGTTGTAAATTTACATATGTTTGTATATATGTTTATGCACATAAGATAGTTAGTTATCTGGGTTACGCTGCACGAAATGACGACTCACCTGGTTCCATCTCATTTTGAAACTCAAAATACTTGAGCGAATTCTTTTTGAAGTGCTCCATGAAGTCGTGGGGTGTCAATGTGCCAGCCAGGAACTTGAGGCGCCATTCCTTTAACGGCGAGCTGCCGTCGTGTTCGGGCGGTGGCGTAACAACAACATCCTCCATATCGTAAGGATCCATATTAGTTTTTTGTTTTTGTTGTTGCTATTTGATTGTTTTGGTTTTTGTTTCTCTTATCAGCACAGTTTCGTTCGTGCTTTCGGTGTCTCTCTCACTATCTCTCTCTCTCTCT
This sequence comes from Drosophila lacertosa, assembly GCA_004143845.1. NCBI lineage: Eukaryota > Metazoa > Arthropoda > Insecta > Diptera > Drosophilidae > Drosophila > Drosophila lacertosa. Next base: position 12,230 of record SCDZ01000824.1, on the reverse strand, counting down.
CTCTCTTAGTCAGTTTCCTTCCTTATTTTGTTGTCGACTATTAGCCGAGTGACCGACCCTTCGCGAGCAGTGGTATGTTTTTTTATCGTTGCTCGCACTCACACTTGATTCTCTCCAAATATCCGCCACTTACTCTCTGCACACTGGTATTATTTCGATGCAAGTGTTTTTGTGTGTGTGATATTGTGTGAGTGGGTGGGTGGCCTGTCCTTGGATATTTGTTATTGTTGTTGTAATTGTTGTTGCTAAAATTTTTGTTGTTACTCTTGTTGTTGTTTGAGTTGCAGAGATTCTTGTTGCTCAGCTGTATCTATTTTCCTGCCTTTGTTGTTGCTGCTGCTTGCATTTGGTTTGTCTTCAATTAAGCTACTAACGAAAATAATTAACGCAATTTAATTGTTGCTGCTTAACTTTAATTGCTGTCGTTTGATTTATGTACATATCCAAATAGCGAGTGCGCGCACCAATTTATTAACATATAAATATATACATATATATATTAATATATACACATTTACCTCAATATATATATATATATATATATATATATATATATATATATATATATTTTTATATATATATATATATATATATTTATATATATATATATGTATGTATGTATACATACAACTGAATTGAGATGAGCCTAAGTATATATTTGTTGTAATTGTAAGGCAATAACTATATTTTGTTTGCTCTTATGCGCGTTTTCTTAATAATATTGCTAGGTTGACAGTTTGTGCAAATGTTGCTACTGCTGCTAATGCCTTTTATTTACAGCTACCCATAAAAAAATGACGTTTGCAACTGTTGCTTGGCCATTTTGGCAACTCTTTTTGTTGTTGTTCTCCAATTGGTGCGGATGCTGTCAGGGGCTAGTTTTCGCAGCAAAACAAAAACAAAACGACGCATTGCGCGCTGACAGCGAAGTGACTATAACGTGCAAGAAAGAGCGAGAGCGCGCATGACAACAGCAAGAACAGCAGCAGCCCACAAAACGGTATTCAAATTTTCGATTAACAGAACAGACACAAAACACACACACAACAAAAAAACGATCAAAAAATGCAAACATTCAGCTTGAAACGCAATACATGTTGACGTCGATATACTTATGTATATAAATGTAAATAAATATACATAAACATATATGTTTTTACATTCACGACATATATATGCATGTGTGTATATACTTGGCAGCAACAACAACTGCAGCCAACCAGATTCTGCATTCTCAAACACACACATTCACAATCACAATCGCACTCATATTCACTTGGCTGTAATAACACGTACATATATATACCAGTCTACACAAACATACACATTTTCGTATAAAGGTATTACAGCTCTGTATATGCATAATTTTATTATTATAAGCTAAACATTGTTTTGTTGCGTTTTCCTTACACACTTTTCTTTATTTTTTTTGCTCCTCATATGCGCATGCATACATTTATATATATGTAAATATATATATATAAATATATATATATATAGATATATATATATATATATATATATATATATATATATATATATTTATATATATAGATTTAAAAATATATATATATATTTATAAATGCGTGTAATATGGATGCGATTGTATATTTTCAACAAATGCTTTTTTGCACTTCCTACGCGAAATAGACAACGATACTGGACGGCTGCGACAGGCAGCTGATGAATTATACAAGCAAGAGAGAATTAAAAAACACTCAGCTGCACACTCGCACACACACACACACACAGGCGCATACACTCCTCGCACAAGCACTCGCGCTCATATATATACATACACTATTTCTATATATGCACATATTATGTGTACATATAGTCTTCTCCTTTGATTTTATTTAATTATTTTCACGTTTTTTAGTAGCAAGCAGTAGGGCTGTTCATCTGGCTACTGCAATTTCGTAATATGCAATGCACGTTTCAGCTTAGCTTTGCTTCGCTTTTCCGCTGTCAATTATTCGCGTTAGCTTTTGCTGGATTACTACGCACTACGATTACGAGTCACTTTTGGTATTTGTTGACAATTTGTATATCGATAGTATCGATACATACTTTGCTTTATGCAAAAAAATAATTAAGATAGCTTTATATTGACTATCAGCTTATATGTATTTTTATATTGCTGTGTACGCTGTAAGTATCCTTTCTTAAACAATATGTTAGGTGTTGTTTATTGCTTATCGATTCAATAAGTGTGACCAGTGCTTTGAAATATCCCGCAACATATGCTTTTAAGTACTTTCGATTATTTGACGGTAAGTGTATGTCGATTATATTAAACGACTACCGAAATTTTTTAAAATAATGTATGCAATTATATATATATAAATATATAATATAACTTATTTATGTTTTAATTTATACTGAATGTTGGTGTGATTTATTTAATTTTTTTATTTCTAAACCAATTAAACCAATAATTAATTACAAATCTTTTTTAAGGCTTTTTTTATTTTAATTAAATATACTTATGGATTACGGTTTATGATATACTCGTGTGTGCTTGCGTGTTTCCGGTGATACACTCGTTGTCACTTGACGCGTCCCCCTGAAGGTTTGCCACTTTCGGCAGCGGGCTAAATACCCCGTCGCACCGGCTTGGGCGCGAACAGAACCTTGGCGGGTTTGCACAGCTCCAGCTCGCTGCCGGGTCGCACGGCTAGGCAGAGCTGTATTTCCACGAGAGATGCCTCCGTCCAGACACTATGCGAGAGGAGTATCGTTGTGCGCAAACGGACGTTCGTCTCGTGCTCGCCCTGTTCCGTCATGATCGGCTTGAAGTCCGTCATCTTAGGCACTACGGTATGCATGTGCTGGTCTGGGTACTTGATCTTGATACGCATGTCTGCCTTCTGCGACTCCAGCAGATTGTCAATCTCAGCCACGAACGGCACAGCGGCAATCAGGCCGGCGGTCACTTTGATCACATTATCCTGCGACTGTACCGGACACGGCTCCAATATGTTGGCCATACAGCGTCGGATTTTCTCATTGGCCGGCGGAAGCGCCAACGGCGGTGCATGCTGCACCAGCGGCAAAATCTCGCGAAACACGCGTCCCGGTTTCGGATCTGTAATCGCGTCCAGTTTAGACAGCAGCGAGCGCGTAAAGCTATCTGGCTCAGCGTGTCCCGACTGAGTCTGGAGTTTTAGCTTCTGTTTCGAATCCTCCTCCTTCACCATCGGCTGTTCTGCAAAGCAACTGCTTTTGCTGCGGGTGCGCATGAAGGCACTGATGTCGCCGGCGGTCTGCAACAGCATCTGGCAGGGACCAAGCGCGCTTTGCGACCTATCCCGCACCACCAGCACAAGGTGCAGGGCGCTGGCACGCAAACGTAGCTGCTTCACCTGCAGAATATCGCCGTAGTTGAGTCCGGAGAACGTGTGCTGCAGTTTCAAACAATTGCGTATCAGCTCTGAGAGCGACTCCTTGAGCGGCACACGACTGCGCTGCGTGCTGGCGCAGCGCTGCATCTGCTCGATTTGTATTTGAGCCGAAAGAAAGGTCTCCAGAAAATTTGATGGCCCATACATGTCCGAGTCGATGGCGCCCAAACGCTGCAAGCCACAAGAACAACGTGAATTAGTTGAAAGAAACAGATAAAAACGGAATCAATCTTTTTAAATCCCCCATCGGGTGACAAATTCATCTGAACATGGAACAATTAAATACAACCTACGCTTTAGAGCGAGAAAAGCTGACTGACATACATACATATATCGCGCTCGCTCTAATTCAAATTAAGATTCTAATATATTTTATCGAAGGCATAGGTTTTTTAATAAAGAATGTGGAGCTCACCTGAAGATTCGATTGCGATGTCTTGAGCAGCTCGACGCGCTCGTCTGTCATCGTAAAAATCTCGCCAATGTGGTTGAGAATCATTTGCAGATATTCCGCTGAGCTGCCAGCGGCCTGGAGAGCATCTTCGATACGCTTCGTTGTAGACGCCGAAGAGGCGCCCTCGATGGGCAGCTGCGGCACCAGCTTGGGCATGGAGTCGCGCAGGTACGCATAGTGTCGATGTGTCGCCGTTGGCAGTAGGCTGATGATCGGGACCAAATGCTCGGCGGCGTTGAAGACTAGGATGAGGACGCAAAGATAGGCGGGATCCTCGACATCGCGCTCGGGTGTCTCGAAGAATGGATGCACGTAGAGCAGATGGCCGGCAACGGCCATCACCAAGTGCGGATGCTTCTGGCCAATTTTGCGCATGCAGGCGTATGTCGAGTGGCGATCCTGTGGATACTTGGCAAGCACATCTAGCAGCTTTTGGACTACCATCAGCAGGCAGGTTTGCGTGGAAACGCGACAGGCGCCAAACATAAGATGGAGGCCCTCACGCACATCTACAGAATAATCCTCCAGAGAGCCCAGCATGATTTCTAGCTGATCCTCGCGTAGCACAATATGCCGGGCAATGGCCGTCAGGCTGTATATGGCCTTGAGGCGCACATCCTCGATCTCGTCGTTGAACATGTCCACGAGGAAGTCGAGACTGGTGACGGCAAACTCAGGTCGCGACATAGCCAGTTTGCACATGGAACCGACCGCAGCAGTGCGCACTTCCAAGAACTCATCCTCCAAACCGTGTACAAGCGCACCGCAGGCACCGCTGGCTATTAGGGAGATGGTACGCGCATCCAGATGTTCTTGAGGCGCGTCGTCCGCCCAGCGTTTGCCCGACGACCATTCGCCGCTGGTGACCAGATGGGCGCCGCGCTCGTGGGCGTTGCGCTTGCGCCGCAGATTGCTCATCAGCTTCTTGTCCAGCGTCTGGTGCAAGAACTCGCTGCTGACATGCGTCATGCTGCCGAGCAAGTCGGCGGCCAGCACACGTATCTGCAGCGATAGATCACAAAGTGCCTCGCACACCTTGCTAAAGGCCGCATCGATCATGCGTATGTCCTCGTGGTTGCGCTCCACATTGATAATATAGTCTGGATGCCGATTACCGAGCATGTGCACCAGGCGCAGCGCCTCCTTGCGCACGCACTCGTAGTCATCCTTCATGGCCTCAACAGCACGCTTGTATAGCACCGGTGGCAGGTGGGCACCCCGCTCGCCAAGCGTTAACAACGCGTGCAGCGCTTGGGCGCGCACACCTGAATCCTGCGAGTCAATGTAAAAGGCCAGCTTCCATACGTACTGGCGGTCGCTCTCGTGACAGGTGGCAAAGCGTCCAATAACCAGCATGGCATTCTTCTGCGTGTGCGTGGAGCCGCTGCGCAGCAGCTCCTTGGCCAGGTGCGCCACCTGTGTGTTGTACGCCAGCGGCACCATCTGGCGGCGTTGCTGACCGATGCGAAACAGGCACATCATGCCTTGAGCGAGCACTTTCTGAGAGGTCTCCTTGCGCAGCAGGTAGATGAAGTAGTCAATGATCAGAATGATGCCCTCCTCTGTGCCGCACTCGCAGCCCAGTCCAGACATCAGCTCTAGCAGTTTCACACGCACAGAGGTGTCGCTGTCGCGCTCCTGCAGCTGGTACAACTGAAAGATCTTCGCGGCGGCCTCCTTTAGCTCCGCGATCTGCACATTCTCATAGTTGATCTCGTCCGTGATCTTTACCAGCACATCGAGCAGCTCTTTTGTCTGTCCAGTGCTGCTGGCGCCGTTGCTGACAGCTGGCACTGTGCCTATGCCAGGCACAATGACGCCGATATTAAGTGTGCTGCTGGTGTTGCCGTTGCTGCTGACACTGGTAACATTACTAGCCGGTATATACGGATCAAGCAGTCCCAACACTTGAAGCTTCCTTTCAGGTTTTGTTTTGGGTTTGCTCGTTGGCGCCGCCGATGCTTGAAGGCGTAACTTTTTTAGCGGCGGCACACCAACTATCGTCTCAATGAACGTCTGCGGTTTTGTAATGGCCAGCGCCATTGTTGTAGCCTGTGCCTGTGCTTCTTTAAATTTTCTAATGCTGTTGTTTTCTATTTTGGCTCCGCTAAAATATGAAATTCAACAGATTTGCGTGTTATTAGGCATGGAAAAATATCGATATATGGTGGAGTACCGATATCTTAAAACGTTGTATCGATGGCCGGTTCTTAATCTATTGATGTTTGTTAGTGAAAAATACAGTTTTTAAATATTTTTTTATCACAATTATTTATGATTATTAAGTTTAGCAATGTTTATTATTAAGCGGAAAAGTATTGTGTATTTCTAATGTTATGTTATAGGAAAAGCAAAATACAAAAAGGCACTAAATTTGACCAAACGCTAAGAAAATTTACTATTATTATGTATGCTTACCTACGTGAAAACTTACATTAATGTGATATTCTCATTATGATTTTCAATAAACGGCAATATAATTTATATAACCTTATCTTTGATTTTATAACAACAAACTTGTTTTTTATGTTGTTATTGGCTCCATAAATAAGCACGTCGCTACGTTGCTCCTATCTGCGTTCACGTTACTCTTTTTAGCACTGACGTAACCGACCGTTACGCAGGGGTTCTAGTATTAAATATTTAAATATACCATTGAAGTAAATTGATTTGCTTTGATGAAATTTATAATATATTAATGAATTAAAATTACGTCATTGTTGCTTTTTTCTCATACAGTTTTTATAGTTTATTTATATTTCTTTATAGTTACACAGCTGACACATTTTTATTGTTATTTTGGTTTTTTTTTGTTGTATTCACAAACATCGAATGATTTTCGCTTTTCTTCGATTTCGTTTGATCAAATTCAAGTTTTCGCTGCAAATGTTGTACAAGTTTTTATATATATATATATATATATATATATATATACATATATAAATATATATATATATATATATATTTTTTTTTTTTTTTTTTGTGTATATAGAATTTGTTACTTAAGTTAATATTGATTCGCTAAAAACTCAGTTTTAAAAAAGTATTCTTGGTATGTTTCGCATATTTTATTAGGTTTTTCATTTTTAGGCCATTTGGTTAGTAAAAGTTTATAATTATTTAATATCTTGAAGTTGGGTATTGGGCATACACAATTATTTATCTTTATTTAGCATAGGTAAGTACATATTTATAATTGTAAGATGTAAAACTTTTCTCAATATGTTGTGGAAAAAATATACAAACACATAAATTGTCGGGCAAATTCAAAGTGCATGTGCGCTTAGCATCAATACATATCAATTGCATTGTGCGTATATATTATTGGAAATCTCGGTATTGCGTAAATAAATGATTTTATTTCACGTTACTTTTACTTTTGCTTTTCCGCAACGTTGCAATTGATTATTTATTTTCGATCGCTTTCAATATTTGAAAAATTTCTGCATACATACATACATGTAAATTATGCCCGACAGGCAGTGCAGATTGTTTTTTAAGTGTAACTTGTTCCTTCTTGTTCTCTCATAAAAATTATAGTTGTTTTGGTATCAAGCTAAAGTTGGAATTGCAATTGGAATTGAAAACATTTTGGAAAGAGCAAAATTCTAAAATCGGTTGTACCGATAGCTGCGCTATATATTCATGTGTTTTTTATGCCTCAACAGACTTTAAAAAAAAAGGGGGATAATCCGTGTCAAGCACTTTTAATGAGGGTTTTTGTTTACTTGTGTGTTCGATTTTAATATTGACTATTATGTTATAGAAATCACAATATCTATGCAAAATCTTATACAGCTCCGATATATATATATAAATCGCTTTATCATGAACTTTAAGATCGTTGTCCTCTATACATGTAAATATATATTAGTATATATGTATGTACTATGTATATAGATATAAGTATCCGTGTATATATGCATTATATGAGGCATGTTATGCGAATATTTTCAGTATTTATGTGCCAACTTAAGGACCGTTTCCCTAACTTTATCGTCTTCTTCGTTTTTTATAATGTATTTTTTATTTATCAGTTTTTTTTCTGTTTTGTATATTTTTCACATTTAGCTTGCATGCTCTCGCTTTCTTTCTCGGTCTCATTCAAATTGTTTTGTTAAAATCTCGATCCATGATCTATGTCCATCCTCCCTCATTTCAATCGTTGGGATATGCGTGGTATTGCAGGTGTTATGAATTGAATTTTTGTGGGTTTCGTTATGCATACTTTTGGTCTGTTAAGTAAGTAAGTTTGTGGGCAGATTATTAAGGCTGACCCCAAAATACATAGCGCACGTCTGGTTAAATAGCTTATTGAAAGAACAACAACAGAATGCTGTGCGGTGCCTAAGACAAAAGGATTTTAATTTCTATTTTAAAAAATTTTTTTTTCATATTTTTTTTTAATAATCTAATGCAAAAATTTGACTAAGCAACCCTGTATGTTTATAAAGAAATTATCCGAAGCTTTTAGCCACATAATATTCATATATATGTATGCACGTTATCATATACATTCATTTCAAAGCAAATTAAGCAGTGTATTTTATGTTTTTTACTATTTCAAAATTCATAAAGAACTTTATATAAATGTACGTATATAGAATAAGTTCGGTAAGCAGAGCATGTTCAATCGTTTAGGGCCTTCTATAGGTAATATATATTCTAGATTGTATGTATATAATGCACGTTTATTTTTGTACACTTAAAAAATATACATTGTGTTCAATATAGGCATAATATTACTATTGTTATATATTAAATATATGTATGTTTGTTTGTTATTTGCTGTTACAAGCGACAGTTTCAAAAGTCGTTCAATAAATGTCTTGGAAATTCATTTTTTTGTTTTTGGTTTTTATTTATTAAAAAAAGTACATTTACTTTAGCTTTTTGTGTTTTCTTTTGTTATTCTAATTCATAAATGGAAATTAATGTGTGTTAACTGTTGCTCAAGTTGACAGAACGATATATATATATGTATATATATTGAATGTAAAACAATATAAAACAAAGTTCAGATCCTATTTAGCAAAGCAGATTTTTCATTCTTTATGGAAGCTGTGAAAACTGTTCCCGATGGCAGTTTGTTCGCCGCTTCAGTTGTGAACTTGTTTTTGTATATGTATTTAAATTAACTAATTGCTTTACTTAAATAATTATAATTAGTGGACAAATTAATGACGTTTGCAAAATCATTGTAGGGCATCTAGTTAAGTTGAGTAAGTTCAACATAGGGTTCAATCTGACGGTACAATCATTATTACACAATTTAATTATGCTATGGACGTTTTACAAAATAAATTAACTTAGGTGTATAATAATAATAAGTACATACAGACATACAAAAAAGCATCGTATCAATAATATTTATATTCATATCTTTTGTTTTTCGCTTTTAATTATTTTGTCGTCTATAGTTGGTATTATAATTTATTGTAAATCTGGTTTCTTTTTTTGTTTTGTTTTGCACAAAGTTGCCAAAAAGTTTTGAGTTGTATTTTCTTTTGCGATTTTTGCCGCAGTCCCATAGTATATTTGAGTACAGTGATGCCTCCCACTACATGAACTTGCTGGCGCTCATCCCTTTTTAAATATGAACACATTTCAATGTATTGTAAATATACAAAAAAGTTGCATAAATAGTTTGATTGCTTGACCAAAACATTCGTCGGTAACATTTATATGCATACGCTCAAGATCACTGACCGTGGCTACACAGTGCAAAAATTACATTTAGTTGTTCTCGTTTGTCATTTAAATGCAGCAAGCAAAAGCGAGTCAATACAAATGCTCCTTCGAGATTTATTAAATAGATCCAGTTCGAGTTAAAAGTTTATTATTAGATTTACATTTATGAACCACTTGATTACAATTATAATAATATATATTCAGCACTAGATCGCAATTATATATATATATAGTGTATTTAAAGTTTCGTTTTAGACTATTTGGAAACTGTTTTCTAAGTCTTTTCGAGTAAAATATTTAAATTGTTTGGAGATTCTAAACACACTTGTTTATTAAATATATATACTTTATATTTTTATGAAAAAGTTAGTTTTTCATTTTGATTTTTAAAAAACGTCTAGCATTGAATATTTAAACAAAACATGTTTCAAAATTTAATTTAATTTTAGTATTTCTTTTGTACATATTCAAAAGCTATTTCCATTACATAATATATATATATATATATACATATATATAATCGCGATCGGTCTTTACATTTGTTTAATGTTAAAGCCTTTCTGTAGAGTCTACAATTTCAGTTCTGTTCTTATCAGAATGTCCTGCATAGAGCGAATAGTAATCGTATCCTGGTGCTGGCCAAATCCAAAGGATTCATGATTATTGATGATACGATTAATGCACATTTATGCACTGTGTATCTACACGAATGGCGAATGTTGTATGCATATTTTTATGTACGATTTGTGTTTGGTGTGCTTATGCGGCAAAAAATTTGCACTGTTCGAAAATTCATAAGATATTTTTGAGTTTTGAAGCTGCGTTGAAGAAATCTGGCCATTTAAGTTGAAGCACATTTTAGATAATCAACAGTTAAGCATACAACTACGTATTATTATTAAGTTTCATTTAGTTTTTTATGTGCATTAACAACTAAAATATCTAGAAAAAAGTTGTATACAAATATAAAAAAAAGATAAATCGCGCAAATACAAATAGGTTTTATTTATAACTTGCAACGATTTCATTTCAATTTAATTTTTTTTGCTTTGCTTATAACAAACATAAAATGGACGCATTTGAAAAGAGAATTCTTATCAATGTTGCCCGATCATAATTTTTGCGCTGATCACTGATTATTGTTTGACCCGATTCAGTTGGATAGTTACTTCAGCAACTAACATTTAGAATTCTCTGCTCAATTTCGCTAAGTTTTTTAAGTAATTTAATATTGTTTTCATTACATCGAAAAAGGCTGCTGGTTTTTTTTGTTTACTTTTACATTATTTTACGTTATCGATTGCTAAAGTTCTATTTTACATACATTTTAAGCAAAATAAAAGCAAAATAAAAAATGCAAATTTTTTAATGCACTTTTAACTGCGCTTTTTTCGTATAAATTTCGTTAATTAGCTTGTTTACAGACACTTAAAGCAGTTGAATTGTTATTTTCGTTTACAGACGCACACACAGACACGCAACACACACGCACACGCACGCACACATAATTAGTTAATAAAGTTGGGCGTAGTTTTAGAATGCACAAATCGAAAGTTTAAATAGGGCGTTTGCAGCTGCCATGTCTCTTAGACATAGGTGGCCACAGCGGCTGTGTTCGCCGTGGCAGGGACGCCGACGCCGCTGCTGCCAGTGCCAGCTGCATTGGCTCCACCTCCTGCTGGTCCGCCCGAAACAGCAGCAGCTGCTCCACCGGGCTGCTGCTGATGCGCCGCAGCGGAATTGTTCAGCGGCTGTGGACTAACCGGCGGCTGCAGCTTGCCAGGCACGTACTGTCCAATAAAGGAGCCGTCCTCGGTGAACTGACCTATGTTTGTAATAAAAAAAAGAAAAAAAAAGTTAAAGGTTTTCCAGCGTCTTATAAAGGTTAGTGATAAATTAATGCGAATTTATGTGTTTGTTTGTTAGGCACAACCAACACCAGTTTATGTGTATGTCTGTAGTTTCTAGTTAAGTTAGTTCCGTTGGCGTTTTATGTTTGTTTATTATATATGCATATGTTTTGATATCATTTAGTTGATTGAACTAGGAGCAGGATTCGTGAATAACCTGTTGTTTCAGGTTGGGGTTAGTCGTGTTTTGGCTCTTCGGGGTATTTGGAGTACATATCAACAACTAAGCTACAACTACAGGGTATCTAAGCTACATGCATAAGTAACATTACCTTGAAATAAACACGTACAAACTTAAGAAGAACTTCGGCTTTTCAGAGCTATATGAAAAATAATCATTACAAATTAAAACTCAGTATACATCTATAAATGATAATAATTGTTAAGGATAAAGAACAACGAAGAACTTACAATTTTGAAGTCACATTTCAAGATTCTCATCTTAAAATACATTTGCAAAAAAAAGTTTACAATATATACTAAGAAATAAAATCAAAATAAACGCAACTCGTTCAATAAAATACTTGTTATATTTTACACATGCATTTGTCTGTTGAAAACTACTTATGAAAATGTTATGTAAAATAAAAAACGAATTGTGTAATTTTTTCTTTACAAAAACTTAACAAATTAAGAAATCTGGTGTGACCTGGTTGGATTGTTAATCTCTTATACACTAGTCGGCATAATTATTTTGACGAAAAACAAATGGTGCAATTTTGTATGTAACTTGACTATAGTTTAATATAACTCAATGATTTTTTTTTCATT